>JBBPRA010000185.1:0-44736 GCA_038092775.1 Boletus rubescentipes | reverse complement strand
TTCCCCCCCCCCCCGCTCTCCCCACCGCCCCGCCGGCTCGGGGGGCGGTAACGGGTGGCAGTTTTGTTGGGGGGGGGGGGGGGGGGGGGGGTGGTGGTGGTGGTGGTGGTGCAGAGGCATTTGCGGGCGAAGAGGCCTTATACTCTGAAACATGAACGCCCTGTTACTGGATTCAGAATCATGATGGGCATGAAATGGCGCGTAACTGACACTAGTATTCCAGACCAGGCCAGTCGGGTGGTTCTCTCCAATGTAATGTTTCATTTCATCCAGGCAGGAAAGGAAGGTGCGGACCCATTCAGCGTGACGGGCATCTCTGAATGCACGATTCAGCAGTTCGTCATCTGGAATATTTGGTATGAAATTGTACACACTTGTCCTTGAATTCTTTGAGGATCTTGTTCGAGTAATACATGGTCGAATCCTTGATATCCGCAATGTATTGTGCCGGTTTGGGCTCCTATGACGAAACGTGTATGACGAACATCCACAAGAACGGCTGAGCACTGAGCACTTACAACTGTGACCCAACCGATGCACACCACACCCTCGGCAACAACGGTAATATGGTTGAACCATTCTCTTTCCTTCCTGTTAGCCTCTTTGCGCCGGGTGACGGCTTCGATTGAGGCCTGCAATGGGTTCAGTAGCACCTCGAAACCCTGCTGGTCTGGCTTCTTGCATGCTGCAGCCGTGAGCAATAAACCACGCAACACCTGAATCGCTTGCACAAACAAATCCACCTATAAGAATCACATAAGACGTAATGAGAGTCCTTGCTATGTGAAAAACATACTTGATCGATCAGGACTTGTGGGGCGAAAGTAGCTGTGAGGTCCACCAGCGGCTTCAACTTGGCTTCAATTACGATCGCATCAAAGGCTTGGACGCTAGGAGACGTCTGAGTGACTGGCTGGACCACGATCGCTGGTGGTGCAGGCGGCGGCGGCGGAGCAGTTGCTGGTTGAGCATCGGCAAAGCTTGTCACAGTGCTAGTGCTCTGTCTCCGGATCTCACGTTTCGTGTCTTCGAGGTCTTCGAAGCGAGAGGCGACTGCTTCCAATCTGTACCCATGAGCGTGCTGCTGGCGAGATAGAGGTCAGATTGCTTACCGCTTGACTATGGTCGCGAGCGTGTATAGCGACGGGTTTTGTGCAGACATGGTGCTTGGTGGTGGATCTGGTATGTACTATGTAGCCCACCACCCTAGCAATGACTGCGATCGGAGTGTTCCGTTTACATCACAACGCCGACATTCCGACTCACGATGCCTCACTAACTCAAGACAGTTGTATATGAACAGATTTGAACGCTGACTAGTCCTCTCCCAATTCCTCCTGTTCAGCTCTTACCTTGGCCTTCTTTTTAGCCTTCTTACGCCGCTGACGCTCTCTTTCATTTTGCTTAGCACGCTGCAACTCTCCCTTTGAGAGACCAGGGTTGTGCAGTTTGTCCAACTAATTATATGAAAAAGCAGACAGTGAGCTTGCATCAGCGCTTTTGCGGCAAATTTGTGTGGGGATATATTATGACACGCCTTTTCTAATAAATGTCGTCTAGCCAGCATTCGGTTGGTGGCAAGAGAACGGGTCTCTTGACACGTCACACGAATGCCAGTGGGTTTGTGAAGAAGTTGAACATTATTTTCTGTCTTGTTGATCGATTGTCCCCCGGGACCGCTCCCTGTGGGGGATTAGCGCTCAAGCACAAGACATAGTTGGCGACAAACCCACCTCGCACAAATGATTCTTCTAAATCCTTCTCATGCAATTCCGGGATCTCTCGTTCTTTATGAGCTTTCTTTAGTGCTGAGAAGTTGCGAGGTACTGGGGCACTAGGCAGAGCAGCATTTCCTGGATGTCTTGCATGAGCCTCAAAACCAAGTAATTGGATACGCTGAAGAATGACTTACGTTGTCCCACCCTCGATCTTGCGTGCCCGACGACTGGACTGGATTGGCGGGGGGTTCTTGATGCTTGAATTGTCTCCGATCTCAGTCTCCTCTGTGATGCGCAATCCTGTGAACGATATCAGCAATGTGGCTGAAGAGTCATTTGACACAAAACCCACTCCAGGCTTCTTCTCCAGAGGCTGTTTCGACCCTTTTAGCTTGAACCACGTTCTTCCGCAACGTTGATGCGAGGTCCTTGGCCAGCTGGATTTTCTCTTCCACCTGACCTGGGTCGTTTCGTGCTACTGCGTCCAAAGCCAACGTATCCGTGCGCATTTGGATCCGGAAAGCTGTTACAAAATTAGGCTGGTGAACGTTGGTCGAGTAGGCAAGTGACCTTTCTGGATTGGTGCATCACCTCGAAAGAAGTCAGATAGGAACGATACTGAAAAGCTGGAGTAATGTACCTGCAAAGGTCGAGGCAGAGGCCCTGAGGAGGTCACGATACGCTGAGCGGGCAGTCGCTCTAATACTGGCTGAGACTGTCATTTCTGGTTCAATCAACAGGCACGGACGAGCAATTTGACTTTTTTCCCAGCCAATCGGGTCGCGCGGTGATTCCCGACGTCGATCTGAAATTGCCTATATGTGGTCGGCGCAAGACGCGCTCCTTTTTTGGACGCGTCGCGCGTCCGTTGATTGACCCACAAACATACCAAATCTCTCGTCCTCTCAAAAAACGAGTAGCGGATAGAAAATTATAGCTCAAAGGCCTCCAGGAAAGCAATTGCATATATGTGAGACTCCCGGAAAAGTTTCGAGATTATTCATGGCGTTTCGCGTCGAACTAGAGCGTAACTTTTGTAGTGTGCTTATCCCCCGATTTCGACCGCGTTTTCTGTTCTTTGTGGGGCATAACATCCCGTGTGAGGTCCGTACTCACCACCACACACGCTAGCGAGGTCAGTCCTTGCTTGCTGAACAATAAGTAGGCGCGTGGCCCATATCTCAAATAACCCCTCACGTGACTTCCGCGAATTGAGTTTGTTGACTGCTCAACGCGCCCTCGGAGTTTTAACACTTCTCTCTCTTCAATCACTACCATCTCTCTTAGGACTTCTTTGCAAGCCCCTTCTTCAACTAGACACCCAACCTCTAGCAGGAATAGCAAGAACAATCGTCAGCCACGCTTCATATCTTTCAAGATGTCCACAAAGAAATCATCTTCCGCCGCAAGAACCTCCAAGAAGACAGCCGCCCGGCCTGCCGCTACTCATCCAAGCTGGATTGAAATGATCAAAGTTAGTATATTGTCTTCCTGATATCTAAAACACACCATCCGATTTTCTTTGGCGCGAATTCGCCGTCAACCATCGCATATGCGCTTCTTTGCACGGTCCTCCCGAAAAGGTAGGGCGGAGGGCACATCTTGTCCCCCCTCCCCTTTTTATGTGCGGCTGACTTGGGACGATGGCCCAAGACACTGACGTGCCGCTTATTCACTCTGGATTGGTGCTCTGATAAGGATTTTGCCTCCTAACCTCACTTGACCCAAAATAGGAGTGTATTGCAGCGAACCCGGATGATGCGCGTCAAGGCGTGTCCCGCCCCCACATCAAGAAGTGCGCATTCCCAACGAACACTTGAGTGATCTGCTTGCTAAGTGATACTTTAGATATGTTGAGGAGCAGTACAGTCTCCAGATCGGCAATGCTCAAAACACGCAGCTAGCTCGCGCCATCGCCACTGGTGCTGAGAAAGGTATCTTTGTGCTCCCCAAAGGTTGTCTCATCCCCTCCGTTTCGTACGTACATCCTGACCGGCTTACTGCAGGCCCTGCGGGGAAAGTCAAACTTCCCCCTAAGAATGCTAGACCTGTAGATACGTCGGCATCGAAGGAGGTCCGTGCACCCGTGTACCACGTGACTCCCTCGCTGATCCTATTGTCTTTAGAACAAGCCTGCTAAAGTTGTTGCTGCCCCAAAACCGGTAACGAAAGCTCGACCTGCGAAGAGTGCCTCCACGAAGGCGTCTGCCGTCAAGTCTACTTCTGCTGGTAGGAAGGCCGTTACGAAGACTGTTACTGCTGCGAAAGCAGCGGCTGCTAAGAAGGTTGCCGCAAAGAAGGTCGAGACTACTAAGGCCTCGAGGGGCACTACATCCAAGGCTGCTGTGGCGAAAGTTCCAAAGAAGGTTCTCGCTGGTAAGAAGGCCGTACCCACTAAGAAGACGACTGCTCCCTCGAAGCGAGGGACCGCCAAGAAGGTAATCAATATTGATTGTATATACAAGCATCGATACCAACGTTCCATAGGCCGTTACTGGGACAAGCGCTCCCGTCAAGGCGAGGGCTGCTGCGGCTAAGAAGCCACCAACAAGCAGGAGAGCTCCCGCTAGCAGGAAAGTCCTATCCAAGAGGACCTCTGCCAAAGCCTCAACGTAAATACGGGGGAGAGAGAAGGTAAAGCGTTTCCCTTCGCAAGACGCTACTTAGCTTTTGCTGATACAAGGGAATTTACCATCAAAGAATTCCAACGAATGCTTCCCGTCCCACTTTCCTTGGATTGGTATTTCAATTCAATGTTGTACTCCTGCGATCCCTCGATATGCTCGCCCTCGTAGCTCCTCTGCCTCGTTCTGTTTATTACTCTCTGCGTCTTATTTGGTATCGCTCGTGTATTGTTCTTTTATTATACAAACAAGTTCCTGCAGCGCACTGGGAACAAAATTCGCTCTACGTCGGTTCAGCTGAAGTGGGGATGTGATGCGCCGTTTTCTCGTTCATTGTCAAGTAAACTGACATTGAGTGGAGACACGATCTAGTGCCGCATAGGGTAATATAGGTGATGGGACGGAGGAACACGTCGTGGGACATGTGCAGGAGAGTCTCTGTGTACATTATTCGGCTGGATATCGTGGTGTTTGGATGTTACACGCATGGGGATGACATGACGTGGAACTCTTCTGGCTGCCAGATAAGACGTTAACGACATCGCTAGGGGCTCACGGGGAAGAGCCGGCTAACAGCTGGAGACGATAGGAAGTTACCGGTTGGGTTGCCGATCATCCTCGCGTCATTGTACGACCAGTTGCAACTCAAGTGGTGCCACTCTTGCTCCTGTAGCTCCCTGCAGCAGAAGACATAGTTCATGTCAACACAACAGCAACCCTACGAGTATGTTCACCGCCCCTCTAACTCTCGTGCTACCTATCCCGTCTTTCTCTCTCTGCACGAAACACTCTGGCTCCAGACCAAATGGATCCTCCAAGGCCTGCTCGACGCATTCAGATGGGACATCGTCATAAGGACAGCGTCAAGGTATACCCTCTCTTCTCCTCTCCTCTGTCTCGCCGTCCTACCCCCCATGCAGCGACCCTGAAATCCGGTCCAACATTCTCAAGTCCCTTCTTCTCAACATGCTCTCTCTAACCTCAATCTACACGTTTGATTTAATACTTCAACCACTCGTCCACGACCACCCGAGCTGGCTACACAGAAACGTGGGCTGGTTCTACAGAGTGCTGTGGCTACTCCCGGTCGTTGGCGTCTCCTTTTACCTTAATGTCCGCACCACATTCCTCATATGATACGCTGCGCTGACATGGCACCCCCGTCCGTCCTCGCAGAGTTCATGGTGCAATATTATTGCCAAACGCACGTTTATGTTGCAGCATGGGAATCGCGCACCACCACAGCAACCTGTGACTTACACGGGCATGTTGACGATGCTTGCCACGTCGGCGTACCGAGCAGTCATGGTTCTCACATCGGTGATCGTATCCTTCGCTCTCGGCTCTATTCCGTACGGGGGTCCGTTGATAAGCTTTGCGTTCATGTGCTGGGTCGATGCGTGAGTGCCACGCGTCGTCGCCAAATCACGCCATGCTGATCCTGTGCTCGTCCAGGTATTACTGTTTCGAGTGAGCAACGATAGTGCACTGTCAGGTTCGAAAGCAGTAGACTCATTGACGTGTTTGGGTATAGGTTCATCTGGATCGCCCGCGGCCTCTCTCTTTCGAGCAGGGTGAGATATCTCGAAGAACGGTGGCCCTACTTTTTCGCGTTCGGGTTTCCTTCTGCGGCGCTCTGCACATGGGGAAGTGGCCTCGCAAACGCCGCCCTATTTGCGCTGCTATTCCCTGGGGTGCGTATACACGCCATCTTGCCACCATGGTGCGTGGCAGAGCTGATGTTCTCATTACAGTATATTATCATGGCTATGCACTCCCGGCCTGTTCCCCAGGACCCGTTCAACCCACTGCCTTCTTTGGAGAAGAACGATACAGTGCGCTATCCGTCGCCACTCATCCCGATTCGGCTCCCTATATTTGCTGCGGTGATATGGCTTAATGACTTGATTGTTCGGCTCCTCAGCGTCGGGGGAAGTGTAGGGGAGCCCCGTCACAATAGACTACCCAGCAACTCGTCCGAAAGGGCTGAAGAAGGTTCAGGAATTGATCTCCATAGAGTTCCGCCTGGGACGAGGAGGCCTCATCAACAGGTCCCCAATACATCGCGACCGGTCGAGAGGAAGGCTGTTCGGAGTTCAGACCGACGAAAGCGGGATTAAATCATCGATGGTCCAATCATTTCAAGCAGCCATTTTAGCCTAATTCTCCATGCGGATCATAGGAATCTTTGGTATACCCACAATCATTTGCTAATGCGTATGCAACGGAGCGCTCTTCGTTGCGTGAGAGGGATGGGTTGGACATACAGACCTTGTATATTGCCCGTATGAGAGCGCACTTACTGGCCTCACCCAAATCCTGCCCACTCGATGGAATAATATGTGACGGCCTGCTTGTCCTCGCCCCACTCGCATAACAAGTGAGCCTTCTTTGTGCCAGTTCCGAGCCGACCATGAGCCACGATCTCCATTGGCCGAAGGGGGGCTGCAGGAGACTCGACCACAGATGCGACAAAGTGGGAATGATATCGCAATGGGTCCCCTGGTGATAAAAGAATATCGCAACAAAAACAGATCAGGAAGAGTACCATTGAAAGAATGGAGGATATCCAACTGCATAATATGACGATGGTTGTCGCAATCCGGGATGGCGGACGAAAATTTCGACGAAACAAACGGGGAGACAAACCTACCAGGGTACACCAAGTATTCCCCACCAAACTTGATTCCGCCCCCCATGAAATAACCTTGTTCCCACAAGTCTCGAAAGACAGCGCAACGCGCACGTTCGGAAGGCGTTTCGGGATAAGCCCACACACCGGCATCGCGCGCAGCTATAAGGGTGGTGAACGAATGATTGGACAGGGCATACCACTCGAATGTGGATGACGTCCCAGGGACATGCACCGTGTACGGCGTAGCCGAATTCCGAGGTACAGTTACGCCTGATCCATGTGATGTTCGTGACGGGTCGGGGGGTGGGTCAGGGACGGATTCGGTATTGAGGGGCGTGGATAGACTCTCATTGGCTTTTTCACGTGCTCTTCTCTCCTCTCTTTTCTTGCGTTTCAGGATGGCTTCCTCGGACATGGCGCGGTCTGGATTGAGGGCCTCCCTGGCTTCGTGTTCTGCTGCCAAAGCAAGCTGCTCCTCGATGCCACGGAGCCGCTCGGAGTCCCACTTGGCTAGTTCGGCTACGCTTGGATCGTGGTGAGCATTCTGGTCATCTATTAATATCGCCAATCCTGCGATAAGCATAGTGGTCAAACGTTTAGTCATGGTCGGCACACCGATTGACGACCTGGCGTACCCTTGTTAACGAGTAGTACGACCTCCTCGGGCATTAGCAACAGCGGGACACCCAAGAATACATTTTGCTGCGACAAATGGGGAAGGGTTCCTGCCAGGATACCGCAGATGTGGTGGTGTGCACGTAATGTAGCGATATCTGATGGACTCGTCAGAAGGACAATGGATGTTGAAACGAGTACCATTGTCTTACCGTCAACGTCCCACACGTAAGCTTTCTTGTTCGACACGCGCAGTGGTATCGGTCTGTGGGAGGCCATCTCGGTGACTTGGTGACAATGACAAGGGTGGGATCCGGTTTCCGCTCCGACAAACTCGCTCGCCGACTTTCCTTGTCATGCAGTCACCACTAGTACTAATCAAAGTGGAACACGGCGCTCTCAGCAGTGCTGGCGATTGAAGTCGCTAGCGGATAATACTCGGGCCCACCGTGTGACTCGGACTCCGGCCGACCCTGTTCCGCGCCAAGTTTAGATTATCTCTGATTATCTCCAGCACGTAGAACTTGTATATCAGCAGGCGAATACCTTCTGAACGTTCATACCCCGTATTTTCGCAAGTCCTCACGCTGTTTCAGACTAACAGAGGTCACTGACTCTCCCGACAGTGCTGTTCCGGTAGATATATCGGACATCGATATGGCGTCTAACACACAAGATGTTATTTTGCTCCTAGGGGACTCGCTCACCCAAGGCGGGTGGGTCGAGTCTGGATTGGCACAGCAACTGACGTGTACGTTCACCGTGTCGTACACGTTGACCAACGGCTGAAGCCACGTCTAGTTGCCTATGTTCGCAAGTTGGACGTGCTCAATCGTGGTCTCGGTGGGTATCAAACTGACTGGGCCATTCCAGTCTTTGAGCAGGTAATTCATAAACAAACGTACGTCGTCGCTTTGATACGGATACTTTACAGATCCTTGCGCAACAACACGAGCAGCATCATGCACCCAAGGTGCAGCTACTGGTCATCTGGTTCGGCGCCAATGATGCTGCGCCACCCCCAAGTCCACAGCACGTTCCACGGGACCGCTACAAAGCCAATTTGCTCCACCTTGTGAATATGGTCAAATCCCCGGCGTCGGCGCACTACTCGCCCGATACCCGCGTTATTTTTATAACGCCACCACCAGTGAATACTCACCAGTGGACCGCGCGCATCTTTGAGGAGACAAAGTTATATGCGGAGGCTGTGAAGGAAGTTGCCGCAGAGGTGGATGTGCCTGTGGCGGATGTGTGGACAGAGATATGGGAAGCTGCCGGACGCGACGAGCGGGCTTGCGCGCAGTTCCTTTCCGACGGTCTGCACCTGAATGCCGCGGGATATCAGGTGAGGCCGAAGAGCTGGCGCATCATACAGGGAGAGACCTAATGGCGTTTCAGATCGTCTCCAACTCAGTCATGAAGATAATTGAAGAGAAATATCCGGAAATTCATCACGAGAAATTGCAGCCCGTGTTCATTCCGTATGTCAGCCACTGTGACAGTATCATTTAATCACTAACGACTCGAAAGGTGGTCTGAAGTGGATGTGAACAACCCACGTCCCTCGCTAGCCAAGAGGCGGGCGATAGTGTGAATATACTAACATTGTATTTCTGTACTTCCATCTCGGTGTAATTCTCTGTCCGAGATGCTATGACAACGTTATTGTCTCGGGGAAATGATCACGTGACCAAGGTTAAAACTTGAACCAAAGAAAAGCCAAACAAAGGTTGCTTTACCACCTACGAGCACCGTCTGGACGGCCTAGTAAGTAGCCATTTCTCAATCCAGGACGGTCATCTTGGATCGGTGAGTGAGTAGCGTTGCACCTATCCGAATGCATCACTCATTTGGTTATGCCAAGGGACGAGATCGGGACCCACAATAATCCACATACGGCCTTTGCTTACCTTTTCTGATCCTTGTTCGAATTGCCGTGAGAGTCCTCTCTTCGTCCTACAATTCCCTAGTAAACTCCACAAAGTCTTTTCTTGCTGACGTCCACATATCCAGGCGCGGCCTCCTCCGCCAATTCACTCATTACGCAAGGTAATGTCTCTCTCCTTTGCATATTCTTTTCGTCAAAGAGGTTTCTCCTTGCATTATAAGCGAGGCACGAGGTCGGTCGGTGTCTGTGTTCGACCAGCTTTGGCGCACAATGGTCTTTCAACTTGTGTTCCACAACTCCACACTCTGTCAAGCTTGTCTGGGGTTACAATACTGATTACCATTTTGATTTCTTTTCGACAGCCTGTTCCGGTCGTGACCAAGCTCTTTCGGACTATATTTCGGTTGGTATTTATTCCATGCATGTTCAACTTCCTCTCCTCCCAAGTATCGGTCACTGACTGTATCTCTTCCTTCGTATCTCTTCCTCCGTACTTTGTGACGCATCCATCGCCTTCATGAAAATCCTTTCAGATCGCTATTTGAACAAGAAGCGCAGGAGAGATCACGAATACTCTTCTTCGAGACCTAAAGTCATGAATTTCTTCTCTACCATCTCATCCGCTTCTTCCCAATATCTCAGTGCACCAATTCGCAAACGTAGCCAACAAATCAAACCTCGTGATGACCTCGACGAATTTCTTTCTTCGGATCTTGAACTTTCGTTCGCCTCCACCATGTCCCTCAATTCCCCTTCGCGCGACTACGTGAATATCACCCAGGATACCAGCCAAGATGACGCGATGGATATCTCCCCTTTGCCACCACGCAAGGAGCCCGTGCAGTTCAGCAAGCCTACGACTCGACCTCGCGCTTACACGAGTGGTGCGCGCATGTTTGGGCAAGACCTTAGTAACAACAGTATTTCCAACAACTCGATACCTGATTCAACGTCCGGCACACAATCTGGCTCAAAACGCACTCAACGCACCGCCTTGCCCGCTGAGTGGTTCTCCTCTAAACCATTGGAACGCGCACAATCTTCAGTCGACAATCTCTTCGCCCCTGTAAGTGTTCATACATATAGCTGTGGCCTTGAACTCATACATCCTACCAGCCCGCCGACACCATATCTCTTCCTTCGGAGGATGCAATGGATGTGGACCCTGCTCCAATCGCTCACAATGCAGATCTCTTGAGCTCGCCTTCTCCCTTATCTGCTGCCCCAACAATAACCGGGTTTAATATGTTTCATAGCACTATACCTCCAGCACAACTGGAGACGCCTGGCGCTGGCGCTGGTCAGCCAACGAAGAGACGTTCTTTATCGCCTGACTCCGTCGCCCGTGTCGAACGAGATGATCCCTCCTCTCCTCCCCCTTCGTCACCATCCCAGCACAAACTCGAGCGCAAGGGAAGCCGACCTTTGCTATCTCACTTTAACAAGCCTGGATTGCAGGGCCTCGGCGTTCCTTCGAATGCCAGCAAACGTCCCCGCCGCCCTATTTTCTCCGCCGTGGTACATCCTGCCGAGGGTGCCCGTTCCGCGTATCCCGTAATGGACTCCGATGAGACTCCTTCGCAAGGTCTCGTTCTCCCCAAGCTAGGCGCCTCCCGCCGTGTTGTTTCTGCAATGCTTCCGCCCTCTGGTGTTGACATGTCAGACGAATCTTTCGACGGTCCAGACATGTCGTCCCCTGCTCAGGCATACATCAAACGCCACCAGACCAAAACCATCCGCCGTCGTGACGGAACAGAAGACTTCAGGCCTCTCACTGGTGCCAGCCCTACCGTGAACAAGGAGGTGCAGGAGAGTCCCTCTGCGAAATTCATGCTTGCGGGGTTTGGCGACAACGAGTCGTTAGGCAAGATTCTCCCATGCCACCGTGTTCGTGAGGACGGTTTAATGAGAATCGCCCCAAAGACTGTGAGTCCTTGGTTGCAATATTGATATTAACCTTGAATAATGATGTTCTTGTAGCTTGATGCTCTGTTGGACGGCGCATACAGCAATCAGATTGCTCAATTCCATGTTATCGATTGCCGCTTCGAGTATGAATATAACGGCGGTCATGTCCCGGGTGCCATTAACATCAATACTACGGCTGGAGTAGAGGAGTTTCTTCTTACTCAAAGCAAACCTAAACCTTGTGTCAGCGGTGATGCCTCAGGCAAGACAGTTCTGGTCTTCCATTGCGAATTTAGTGTTAAAAGAGCTCCAACGATGTAAGGTATTTTCTCTGCTTGGTACATCATACTGAAACGTGCAATAGCGCGAAGCACCTACGCTCTAAGGATCGCGCCATGAATAACCATGTGTACCCACGGATCCACTACCCGGAGGTGTACATCTTGGAAGGTGGATACTGCGGATACTACAAGCACTCTGCGAATCGTTGCCAACCCCAGGGCTATGTGACAATGGACGACCCCAGTCATGCGCTCTCGCGCCGCGAGGACTTGGACCAATTCCGAAAGGCCAAGTTTGGTCGCACGAAGTCGTACGCCTATGGTGATCTGGGCTCCAAGGTTTCCGCCATCACCCAACAGCAACAACCTCCATCCAAACGCAATACCGCCCCTGGTAATTCCCAGTTATTCGCTGCCGCAAATGCTGCGCGTAGTCGTCGCAACGGGCTCTCCACCCTGACGGAGATTGGCAACCTCACCATGACCGATGATGAAGAAACCGACATCGGCGATAGCCCGTGTCCTCCCCCGACCAAAGGTGTCTCATCCAAGGTCAAGAGGCTAGCTCGAACACCGATTGGACGCGCCGAAACATTCGATGCCGCCCGCATGGCGGCGTACTGATCAGGAGCACCTGCTTTCTCCCGCTTGCTAAGCTCTCGATATCGTAATATGGACGACTGCCGTCCTCTTGCTTTCAACTTCCTTATTAAACGTTGCTGGTTACGCACCACCGCGTTCTTCTTCGGAGCTTCCTCGACCACTTTTTCGACTACGCCTATCGCTACGACTGCTCTCGATTCGCAGAGCTTTTATGTTTCGCATGGCACGATTGCTCTCTACGTTCGTTATGCCCCGACGCCACCAGTTCAGCCTCGGCCCAATTTATCAAAGTTCCGCGTGATCCAATCTCAAACCATTCAAAATGCCACTAGCATTATCCATTTATCTGAAAACAACATCTTCACACCCATAGCCAATCAACCGCATTCCACGCTCCATTTGTTTGACCTTCTCGCAGTCAACTGGAAGATTTCGCCACGGCAAGCTTCACACAATCTGTCATCACATATGTGCATTGGACGGTTCATTTGCCGCCATCCCCAAACATTTTCCTTCATCTATATATCTTTCCCATTTTCTTATTTATGGCGTATCTTGCGACAGCTTAGTTATTTATGTCCATCTACGCCGAGTAAGAACCCTCTTCCTCTCTTCATCTATTTTTTTTTCTCTTTCATCTTGCATACATATACACTGTTGTCGTTTCCTCTGTCTTGATTTCGTTTAGTTTCTACTTTTTTTTTTTTGCATTGGACTCCTACATATTCGTAGTCTGTTTTTGCGGAACGGTTGTGAGACCGCTAGTGCGTACGGTATGATTGCTCGGCGCATTCCTTGTTGGTTTTTTTCTTTTTGATTTATGCAAATGGACTGTTGTCAATGTTGAGGGTGTTTGTTTCGCAGCGGGATTTGCAATGCAGTGGCAGATGGTGATGATCGTCATTGAATGTTCGAGGTAGGCGGTGAAGGCTATGATCGCTGATCAGTCGTGATGCATGATGGAGCATCCATCAACACGTTCTCGTAGGATCGCCCACCGAGCGTCATCAGGCGGCTTTCCCAAAGGAACGTCGATCTGAAGTTCCGAAGCACCGTGAACGGCAAACTCGGGCTGTTCATACCAACCGCTCAAACATGCGCACCGAGGAATGATCCGACCATTGTAGACTGACATTGAACGCAATTATAGACAAAATAGACGAGCGACAATACGAATAGACACGTAGAACAGGCAACGCAATGTGACAAGCTTACGAAAGAACAGCATCCAGATCATGTCGAAGAAACATGGCTTCAGGGAAATATCTCGCTCGGACAGCTCTCCCTCCGAAATACCTTCCGTCCATCTCTCTGACGGTCTTCCACGCACCCGACGGTCCGGCAAACAATACGAAAATGCGTACGGCCTCTTCGGAATTCGACGGCGGTGGATAGCAGAGATGGACAAGAACACGCTCGACGGTGCCGTTCTTGGAGCACTCGTCACCTACAAGACGGGACGTTAGCCAAACACACACGACACATGAGCCAAACTGTACCTATTTCGTCGCGCAAGTCGCCGTCGTCAACGTCCTCGGGGCCGACCATGTTCGTGAGTACGACCACTCGACTGGGTTCACCAAACCGCTCGCGGTCTTCCCGCGCTCTCGCATCTTCATTGTCATTGATAATCCTTCCCATCTTGGAGCCGATCGCTAGTTTACCATGACCTTGTGCCGCAGCCTTCTTGTTCCCTTTTCCACTCTTCGCGTGTGCGATTTGTTCGACAGTGAGTGCGTTGACAATACCCGAACCGTCCGCGCCCAGCCCCTGGCCTTCTTTGTGACCCCATTTCGCCATGAGACGAGCGGCGAAACCATGCGGATCAGACCTGTGAATGAACGTGTAAGTTGCCTGAACACTACAAGACTTCATTGAGCTTACCTTTTTGGGGCAGCCTCTTCCTCCGAAGGTGGGGGTGGAGCGGGAGAGTTGGCCCTAAAGTCGCCAGGCTCAGAGCTTGCACCCGCAGCGGCAGCTAGTGCGCTCAACCTGGCAGCAATATTGGCAGCAGCCTTTACTTTGTCTTCGAATCCGCTCGGAATCTGTCCCGGAGGAGGGGGGACGTTGGCAGGGGGTGCAAAGGGGTTGTAGGCCAGTCGCGGAGGAGAAGGAGGTTCAGCAACAATGGTGGGCATCGGTGGAGGCGAAGGGATGAACGGAGGCGCAGTAGGTAGAAGTCCCTGGCTCATGGCGAGCCGACGTTGGTAGGCTTCGTCTCCAGTCTCTGTACGATCTACTGAGGTTGCTGGGGGTTTGGTCACGTCATTTTCAGGGGTCATGTCGAGGTCTATGTCGGTGACGGGTTGAGATACTAGCGGGAGTGCAGTTTGAGCGGGCTGCCCTCCAGTAGCCAAAGCCAAACGTCGTTGATATGCTTCATCCCCAGACATATTTCGGTCAATGAGGACTGGTGTAGGAGATGGCGCTCTTGGAGGGACTGCTCCTTGCGACATTGCAAGACGTCGCATATATGCATCCTCACCGGACATATTGCGATCCATAGTGACTACTGGAGGATCGATGTTCCCAGTTCCACGTGGGCCATCATCATCCTCTCGGGACCACCGGTCAAACGTGATTTGGTCATCAAATCTCCCTGTAAAATTGTTATAAAATTGAAGCTGTCAAAGAGAGACCACAAACCGGTCTTGCGAGGACGTTCATCTTCAGTGCCTGAATCGGTTTGGTCACTACCACGGTCCCTGACGTCGCGTGCGCGCTTCCGCTCAGCAGCTCGCTCTGCCGCGCGTTCAATGCGGTCCCGTTGCTTCCAGACCTTGTATTCATTATAATCATTCGGTTTGAGTGGGTCGTACTGCTCCGTGGGGTCCCAAATGACAGCGGGCTGGACATTTTTGTTCTAGACGCCACGTATTAGATGTGAATCTCCTTTTTGCTTTTGGGCTCACCTTCTTTCCCTTCTTTTTACCACCAGCACCACCGGCCCCCTTGCGTTTTTGATGGGTTTTAAAACCGTTGACGTCTTCATCGAGGACCATGGACGGAGGCTTCACTTTCTTGCCCCAGCCCTCCTTTTTGCGCCACCCGGTGCCGGATTCGTCCTTGGCATCCGCTTGATCATTCGCGGTGGTGACCAGTTCAGGTGGAGCGAACACAACAGCAGTGGCGGAGACGGTCGCATTCGAGTTGACTTGGGTACCCAGAATTGGGGGTGGTGCAGAAGCCGCTGGGACCGGTATGGCGGTTGCGCCCGGGGGCAACCTCGGGGCAGCCTGTTTCGGCTTTGCTTGTGTCCTACGGACGGGTGCGAAGGCGAGCGCAGCAGACCAGCCTGAACGGTTTTGAGGCGGGTTGGGCGGATGCAGCAGCGTAAAACGGTCATGATTGCGACACGGTCAATATTTTGGCTGTACACATCAAGGCGCAGGAGAGGAAGAGATACCGGCTGTAGATTTTCCTGCCACCGACCCTGACCCTGATCCTACTGCAACTCCTTCCTCGACGCTGGTGGTGCTCGCTTGCCCGTCGGGCGCGTGAGATGAAACATTGGAAACACTTTTCTCGTCTGGTTGTGTCTGAACAGGTATTGGTTGGGAAGGAGGAGGAGGAGCGGAGGAGGAAGAGAAGCTGAGTGTTGCGCCCGAGGAGAATTGAATTCCGCCGTACAGTCCTCCTGCTCTGCTCGACATCACGAACAGCGTCTAACAGGTCGTGGGAATTTTAGTCACTTCTTCAGATAAATAAAGACAAACAACCCCTCAGGGGCTAATTGTTCAGAAGAAAGTCATTTCTCCCCAGTTAGCAGTGGTCACAGTGAGCCATATACCCTGCCAGCACGATATTTGGATGAGAGTTCGAATGCTGTGATATATTGTGAATATAAAGGCTACAGTCAGTGCAATTAAAAGTATGGTCCGTGGAGATGCGGTGTAGTCTAATGGCTAATGTACTGAAAGACAAAGGAAACCTCGGGCAAATCAACCTCCGCTCGAAGCAGGTCATCATGGTTGCCCTTCAACTCGGCGTTCGTAAAGTGATTCCAGCTAGAATGGGTATAGGTCAGCTTCCAGGGCCACTTCTGGCTCGAAAACACCTACGTGCTCGCGTCTCCGTACAGCAAGGCGCTACTCTTGATGACCTGCTTCCCGTTCTTGCAGCGCTTACATTTGAAGGTGTCGTGCGTATCACACATCGTGTTCTCGTTGAACGTGAAGAGTTGTCGGAGGGACTCAAGCGAGAAATGTCTCTCTGCATCCTCTTTCTCGTCTACAACTGCGGAGGACAGAGCCTGCTTGGAAGCCTGTCGTTGAAAGATCTTCTCTTCGATGGTTCCAGTAGAAATAAATCGGTAGACGAAGCCTGTGTATAGGTCAGTCGTGATGCCTTGGAATCGTGTCAACGTTCGACAAACATTCTTTCTTTTGTCCATCACGCCAGACACGGGCGAGAGCCTGTTGATCAGCAGCCGGATTCCAATCTCAAAGGGAAGCTCGTGCATGAGTTGCATGTTTGCGACAATGGGGCGCACATACCGGGGTCAAACAGAATCAATCGGTTCGCTCCAATAAGATTGATACCGCATCCACCAGCTTTCGAACTGAGTAAGAAGATGAACTCCTTCCCGTTGGGGTCATTAAATTGATCGACGAGTTTTTGGCGCTTCGTGATCGTCATGGTCCCATCTAAACGGAAAAATCCATACCTGGCGCACAATATAAAGAAAATTCAACGAGGAATTCGATGTAACGCACTTCTTACTTCGACACAGCTTCTCAAACAGGTCCAGAGTTTGGATATAATTACTAATGAGCACGATCTTGTCGTTGGTAGTCGTTTTGATTTGATGAAGGAACCTGTGGAATGGAAAACTCAGTCAATGGTGAACCAATGGGAATCAGAGAAGGGTTAATCACCTTTCTAAAACGACAAACTTGCCTCCCCATTCACACCTGACGCCGCCATCCTGTTTCCGACCTCCATGCCTACTGCTACTGCCAGTCCCACCCCCGGAAGCCCCAACAAATCCCTCGGGAATGAGTGCGTCTGAACCTCTGAGATCGTCTGGTAGATTGAGTAATTCAGGATGATTGCACAGTTTCTTCAGGATATTGATGGCTTTCAGAGGTTGTGATTCAGCACCACGCAGCAGGGCTTTGATTTCTGGGGATGAGATGAAGAGGCGGTATAGGGACAATTGAAAGGCAGATAGTTTGCAAAACACGACATGTTCGTACTTGACGGGTACTTGCGCGTTCGCATATCAGCATCGAATTTGCTGAACACCAATTGCAAGGAAGAGTACATACGATACTTCGACAATAAGTCATTGGTACGGCGGATGATGAATTTTGTCACGAGCCCACCGAGCTCCTTGAGCTTTCTCTCGGATTCGGCTTGCACCTCAACCGATGAACTTGCATCACGGCCCCGAATAATAGCGTTCTCAAAGTTTTTCCTAAAGTCTTCGCGCGTACCAAGGAAATTGGGGTTGGCAAAATTTAGAAGTGAGAAGTATTCCGAGAGATCATTCTAAAAGGAAGAGGTAGGTATAGAAGCGTCAGTACTTGACAGCAAGAGGTATATGTGCACCAGGGTACCTGGATGGGCGTTCCCGTTAAGATAACGCGCCGTTTGACATCGAGTGCATTGAGGGACTGGAACGTAAGCGAGTCTGCGTCAAGGAAAGACGGATGTGCATGGTAAGCAGCAGCTCTCTTGATAAACGTTCCAGGTAAATCAAGGAGCACAGACCAGAATTTTTTAGTCTGTGTCCCTCGTCGCAGAGCAGCAAGCCGATACTACAGTTGGCGAGGTGAGCTGACAACGTCCGGAGGGTTTCGTACGACACTATCATCACTTTATCGTGATCGAGTGATGTTCATAAGTAGTGAATGCATCAGGGAAAAGAACAAACCTGGCTGTGTAACGTTGCGACCTCTAGCTTCCACCCATCTCCCAACTTTCACCAGTAGTTCAGCTTTTCCGCCCTTGCCGTCGACCGCTAGCGCGGAAATTGCGTCCTTTCCCAACCACTTCACTAAAATACTATTGGAAATGCCGTTGGAGTAACACAGAGGAGACGACATGCCTAATTCATTTGCCCAGTTCTTGACTAAACTGGACGGACATGCAATGATGCACTTCTCGATGGTCGGCTTTCCAGCGTGCGGAGACTGTTTAACCAAAGTCCAAAGAAGGGCGATACATTGAAGGGTTTTTCCGAGCCCCATCTCATCGGCCATAATGCAGCCATATTGATTGTCGACCATCATTCCTGTTGTGCATTTATACAAAAACTATGAACGCATGCATCAGCATCAAAGAGAAGGAAGCCATCCGTGACTACCTTGACACCCTCGATTTGATGTGGACGAAGGACTTTGGAAAGACGAGGATCGATGACCACTGGCACTTTAGGGATGGACTCTTTCTTGTCTTTGCCTTCACCCAAGATGGTGCGCAGGCTCTTGTGAGGATTGTACATCCCGGCCGTCTTTTCCTGTGCCTCTTTGACTGCGCGTTCCTTGGCCTCCTCCTTCTCCCTTGCCTTCTTTTCCTCGTCAGTCTCTCGGTCGTCTGTGGTCGGATCATACAACACTATGGCGTGATCCTCCATCGGGTCATGCAGTGGCCGGGGAATAATCTTTGCCTGAGGTCGTATACCAAGCGATACGCCAGTCGGGATGAGGGGTACAACTTCCCCACTCCTGTTTACCATTGTCGGCATCGAGAACCTGCGTGATGTCATCTCGAATGGCTTTGGTTTGTACACGGGGAAAGTCTTTATGGCAGCCTTGAGTTCTTCCTCGTTGAACGTGCCATCTCTGTCCCTGTCCTTTTTCTTTTTCTTCTTCCGCGCATCGTCCGAGTCCGAGTCGTTCTCATCGCCCTGAGCTTCCTTGTACGAGACGCGCTTCCGTTTGCGGGCTGGCTGTACGCGTTCTGTAGATGCTGTGGGTGGTTTGAAAGGCTTGTAGACGCGCGTACTTTCTTGGAGACGATCTACGACGCGTCCATCTGTCGTCGTCGGCGTTCGCTTGAGCATGAACATGAGCGTTGGATGCGACGCGTCAAATCAGCACGTGATCATCTACAAACATTCCTCTCATGAGTGATGCAGCAGATCGCATGTGGCAGGCTTCGCCTTCACCCGTAGAAACGTGGAGCGATGCCGAAGGGGCCAACGAGGAACTAGAATGGCCAGTCAAGGGCATTGTCGGTGAAGAAATACGCCTCGATGGCACTTCAAGGTATCGTACGCCGCGTTGCTATCGGTGATGGCCATCTCAGCGTGCATCCACAGATACGAAGTACGTCCTCATACATCAGCGACTTTCCGTCCATCCTACTTACCCTTGTGCTTCCTGATATGCAGGTGAGGTGGGGAAACTGGCACCGTCCCGATGATTCAAATACTACTTGGGAAACGGAAAAAACGTTTGAGCAGGTCAAGCTCATAAAACAATGGCAGCGAAAACAGAAACGCAGTCGCAACTCCCTTGCAGAAGAATCCTTGGATATGAATGTCCCCTGGCCAGACGATGCCGTTCACAAACGTCTCACTGATCAACGCAGTCAAGCATACGACGAGAAGCTGGAGAAGCTGCGTCGTGCGGGTCCAAGATCCACTGCCGATTGGGACGAAGAGATAGAGAAAGCCTATGGAAGGCTGCAAGAACCAGAGAGGGGAGAAGATGCGAATTCGAGACTCAGAGTGAGGCGAGTTAACCCACCATCTGCTTCAGGGTCCTCAGCCGGTCCACCTGCTCAGTCGACACCGTCCCATTGGAGCAAAAGGTCGTCTCCGGCATTGACTATTTCCTCGCGTGATCAGTCCATCTCTTCTGGACCTGTACCTCCCCCTAAACGAGGCCGCGGTCGATCACGGGTTGGTAGCACCCCGACAACCCCCAGATCAGCTACGACAACCCCTTCAATACTTCCGCGCAAAGGAAAGATAATATCATTGACCCCCAGTTCAGCTGGATCTTCCAAGGAGGCTGAGGTTGCACACAGCTCACTCCCATCGGTCATCATCTCCCAGCCGACATTGTAAGCACATCCCTTGCGCATGTGGCAATTTGACTTGACTTGGCGTGTTAGGAGAGGACGTATCTCATCAACATGGAATAAGGCGGCAAAAGAACTGAAGGCTGCGACAGTCCGCATATCCCCCAATATCTCTGACGACAACTTCCCACGTAACCTCCGGAAGTTTAGGTACATGGAGAAGGGTTATTTTTTCCGGTACGTTTACCCCTTGCCAGCGTGGCGTGTTCACTTCTATCATGCAGTGACGACGCACTGCAAGAGATTTTTAATGCATCCCGCGGGGTCTTCACGACGTGTGATTGCATGACCTGTTCAGACGCTTCGAGTTGCTCCTGCCGGGACTTGTCCGAGATTTATGACCTAAAAGGCAAAGCGAACTTTTCTGCCTACTCCGAGGTAAATTTCGCCGGGAGTTCTACCAGAATTATGGTTGAAGTATAGATGCAGGGCTTATTCACCTTTGAAATCCCTCGTGGTATAGAAGTCATCGAATGTAACAAGGTCTGTCCCGACGAGTTCCACGCTTCTTTTTACTCAACAACTTCTAGTACTGCGGGTGCGATAACGATTGCGGAAATCGCGTCGCCCAACATCCCCGCAAAATTGGCATTGAAATTTTTGACACAAACCGGTGTGGGTGGGGCGTGCGTGCTCTGGATGACATTCCCCGAGGAAAGGTCCTCGGCACATATACAGGGTAATATTGCATTTTGGTGCGCTGAACCGCCGCTAACACCCCTCTTCGTCACGCAGAATGTTGATGTAAGTGTATCACATGGCCATATGAGCTTGGGCTCAAGCTGAACGATTCCAGCCGAAGGGATGAAGTAGATGAGTTGCCTGAGGAGCATCAGGGATACTTGTTCGACCTCGACAGTACCGAGGTCAGAAACTCGGAGAATTTGGGGGAAAGATACACTGTAGACTCTTACGAGTGTGGTAAGTATTCGATGATGATTGTGAATACCGCATGGACTGATGGTTGATGTTGAAGGTAACTGGACGCGTTTCGTCAAGTAGGTCATTGACTTGCACACCATGGTGTCTCGCTGAACGGCCCCCGACAGCCATTCATGTAGTCCGAACATGCAAGTTTATTGTGTAGTGTACGATACAATCCCATACGTAAGCCAGTCCTTCGGACAGGTTGCTTTCCACTGACGGCTCGGTCGCAGGTGAACATGCCATATGTTGCATTTGTAACATCCACCAATATCCCGGCAGGCACTGAACTCACGATTGACTATTATCCTTACGCGGAAATAGACAGGAAGGGGAAACGACCGGCGAATGGAGGAGACTGTAGATGTGATTCGGAAGTGTGTCGGGGGTGGTTCAAAATGTGAGGGATGTCCACTTGGTTAGTACTCCGCGGTTATTACACGATTGGTTTTCGTGATCAGTGTCGGCTCGTGTAAGCAAAGCGAATTGATCGCACGACCAGTATGTACTAGTGTTTCAACTCTGACACAATGTCGAAAGCTTTCACGGGTGATTGGACCGTTACTATCAACAAGCGCTCAGCGGCAGTTGTCGAGAGTCGGCCGGATACGTCTTGTTTTGCTAAGCTGCTCCCGGATCAAGTGAACGCGTCGCCGAGGCTCACTTGGACAGCTGTGTGAACGTACCCCACACCGATATCCTCCCGGCGCGTACGGTTCCAACTTGCAGGTTCAAACACTCACTCTTAAACACTCTACACTCCCCGACGAGAACTCTTACAATATCAATGTTTCTCGTCGAGTCGTTTAGCGAGTTCCTGGGTTATGTGTCGATGTGCTGTTGGCTGGGCGCGCAGTTCCCGTGAGTACATGATTGCGCCATAAAACCGACATCTGACGTCCGGGCCTCGAGTCAAATTCTAGAGAACATAAAGCAACAGTCTTGCGAGAGTCTAGCGCTTCCCTTCCTGTTCAACTGGATGCTCGGTACGCCATAATTGCGCCATCCTTGTTACTATCACCACCACACCGACTCATCCCCGACAGGCGACGCTTCCAATTTGATTGGGTGCCTTCTCACACATCAGCTACCCTTCCAGGTGCGCTTTGTCCTTTCCAGAGCTCCTTTTCGATGGTCATCACCCGAACAGACATATCTTGCGACGTATTTTTGCTCCATAGACTGCTGTCTGCTGTTTCAATACTTTTATTACGGCGGCAGCCCTAGAACCCCTCCCATCACGTACCCGCATCCCCGTTCCCGTGCTACATCCACTACGCGGCCACGATCTGTCGATGGATCTCATTATCGCACGTTGTCTACTACAGCAGGCAATATCGCCGCGGCAGCCGCTCTCGCCGCCCATCCAGAACACCGTCGTCCAAAGAAACTCGATAGTGATGACGAGCACTGCATTTCCCAATTCCCGTCCGAAGAACACCAGGACGAGGTGAGCGGTGCTGTGCTCTCTGCACTTTCAGAAAGCTTTTATTCGGAAAGCGGGCGGAAGAAGAGAGTGTCGTGGAGCCAGGAGAGGCATGAGCCTGGCGGCGCTTCGAGGCCCCATATGTCGCCTGTAGTACCGGCAACGCTCCGTCACACTTCTGTGGCCACGACTGCACTACTCGCGAGAGGGAGACCGCCGCGACGCGAAGGAGAAGAAGAACTACCCGAAGAGCAGGTTGAAACAGAGAGAAGGAACGGTTCGAGAGCTAGTCGGAGGAGTGCCGGAATGGTTCTTCTGGGCATGGGTGTGCTTTTTGGCATCGGGAGATATACTGCCGGTACACAACCACTGGTTGGAAGAGGATTAAAAACAGGGGCGGTACTTGCATCAGGCTCCAACGTGGATCTCTCCTTGACAACTGAAACGCCTGTCGTGGAAAATCCGCTCAACCACCTTACCGATCCGCCATCTTTCTCTCTCGACGTGGAGCTACCCTCGCTTCCGAACGACACTGAACTTAGCCAGCACCGACAGCCCGATGAAGACACGACTTACGAGCGCATCGTGGGACGCATGTTTGCTTGGCTGTGTACGACTCTCTATCTGACGTCACGACTACCGCAAATATGGAAGAATGTGAGTCGTCCACGTCCTGCAAAGCCATGTGCTATAGTATTGACGATGCCCCTAGTACGTTAGAAAGTCAGTTGAGGTACAGCGAAACATTCACCCTATTCAAGATAACCGATTCTGATCCACGTCATGACAGGGCCTCTCGATGTATCTTTTCGTCTGTGCCTTTCTCGGCAACCTCTTCTATGTGCTGTCACTCGTCACCTCTCCTCAGGCGCAGCTCCCACCACCGGCATCAACCGAATTCTTCCGCGAGAGTCTCCCGTGCGTTATCCCCATTCGAGCATCGTTTCTCTTGATCATATATTTTTTTCCCATTGGGCAGATATCTCCTGGGTAGCGGTGGGACCTTTGTTTTCGATATTACCATCGTGTCCCAGTTCTTCATCTACAAAGGCAAGCACCCTCGAAGGAGTTACATCCGGAGTCGAGGAAGCTCGCTTGTCCGGAGTGCGGCACTTGCGGAAGAGACTGCCGGGTTACTGCGGGAAGATGCGCTTGCGGCGGCGCGAGCTCATTCAGAGTGGGCACACGCAGACAGTATTGCCGTGCCACGTTCGCAGAGCCGGAGCTGAAGCGCCGGGCGAACCGGCCACGCGCTACCATGTATCGTGGACTCGATAGAATTACTCACTTGGGAGCGTCGACGGGAACTCATGTCTTGTGTGATACCACTACTCGGATAAAATGTTTTTAAAGAAGCACGTGCCACCGCGTACCATTAATTGGGCCCCTCGACTTGTTTTTGCTCATCCTGTGTCTACTAGACGATGCCCACCGTGACCAGCAAAGGGAAACATGCTGGCGATGGCAACACCGACCCCGTGAGCAACCAAAGTCTCGCTGAACCTTTCCCAGACCATCTTGTATGGCACTTTCCATTCTCTACTGTGGCTTCGGTTGATCACCCGACACACAGCGCAACCTTGTCCTCGACTACCTATGCCACAATTGTTACCTCAAGACCGCAGACGCGTTTGCAAAGGAAAGTGCTGTTCGACACCTCGACAAGGACGGCGATGAGATCCATGACCGCACAACTCCACCGGAGGGAGATGGGCTGGGTGCCATCCGTACCCAAGCATCGTCGACAGACCTGAGCGACGAGATGGTCAGGAATATTCTCCTGAGACAGCGTACGTCTTCCTACTCGTCTGTAATGATCATTCTCGAATGACATCGCGTTTTCTTTCACAAGGCATTCAACTCGAGATCCTTTCGGGAAACGTCAAAGAGGCAATCATCCTCCTCAACCGACATTTCCCCAAGGTCCTCGCAGAGGACAATCGCGACGACGATATGGAGGTGACGGACGAGAACGCGAATCCGTCACGCCTCAAGTACATGGCAGAAACCATGAACCCGATTCATTTGTCACTCAACCTCCGCATCCTGGCATTCATCGAGGCCTGTCGTACAGTTCCCCTCGTCTACACTCCGCCAACTCGGGGCATCGAGAGTCCTATCTCCATGGACATGGACATTACAATGCACCCGGCCTCTCCTATAAAGCGCAACTTCAAGGACGAAGAAAACCACCAATCAGAGCTGTTGATTTGTGTACAGAAGCTGTACGCAACCGTCAACGGCCTTCCCAAGGTAGACGATCGTGCCATCTATCTCAAAGAACTCTCCAACGTTGGAGGGCTCCTTGCATACACTATCCCTGAGAAGAGTCCCATGGCGAAATATCTGCACCAAGAGAGACGCGATAGAGTCGCGGAGCAGATAAATAGTGCAATCCTACGTTCGTTGTTTGACCTTTTATACATGTTGACGCTCTCTGAACGGCTGACGTTGGCAGATCACACTAATATGCCGTCTGTCTCGTATCTAGAGCTCGCAGTTCGATATACGCATTCTTTATGGTCTATGTTACACGAGCTACGGGTCAAAGTCCCCACCGCTTACCGACTGAATGGATTTTCTCTTCCCGTCAGCACGGGCCCTCAGGGTACCGGCGAATCTGAGAAAGAGCTTTCCCATGAGGTGAGTCCTGATTGTGCTCTGATCGAGTTTCATTTTAACGTGGACGCACGATAGGCTCGACCTTTCGACTTGCAACTCTTCTTGAACACAAAGTCATAATTTCCTCTCACAGTCTTTACTTGCCTCGCACGCTGTCACTCTTATGATCGATCGTTGTCCTACCCTATAATCATTGAACATTTGCATCGCTCAAGTCGTACACCTTTGTATGTGGATATAGTGTTACATTACTCATGTTCTAAAAGCAAGCAAGTCAATATCATGCCTTCCAGGTGTGGAATGCCTCCGCTTTCAGGGAGGAATATGTCCCGTCCCTTCCCAGGTCACACCACGATAAGGACCCGGAGTCCCGCAGTTCCCTGCACCCGCGCGAGCTGTGGCTGGTTAATGTTCGCTTGAGGTGACCCCTCTGCCACTAAGCATGTGCCCCTGACCCGCGGAATTATTACAAATACCGGCACCGCGTCACCCAGGACGTTTGCGTTTCGAGGCAAGTTCTACGATCGCATTGACTGCGGGAACCTTCATGGTACATTGCTGTCCGGCGCAGGTTACTTGGTGCACCCGATTTGCTCGGGCATGGTAATGCCACGCGACACCGTCGCTGCGTTGGACAAAGGCGCTCCGGCCCTTCTTCACGACCCGTAGAGGCAACAATCACCGAACTACATTGTCGTCTCTGCCCGTAGTACTGTGCCCTTCTTACCACAGAGAGATTTTCGGCGATAGTTTTCAGGAACCCGAAGTTGCCCGAAGCCTATTTGAATCTCCAAAGGGAGATACCATCTTTAAACTTTTCGAGCGTGTACGTACGCGAAGTCGCTGCCGTGGAAGCTGTCGGTCCTTTTGGTCGTTGCTGGTCGTTAAGAACCCGTCGCAGTCAGACGTTCCTTGGCCGTTTTCATACCAGCTATCGGGCGTTCCGGACAACATCAAAGTTAATCTGTCAAAGGCACTGTGCGTAAAAATGGTGAATTTGAAGCCATACCCTGATGTGATCGCGAAGACCATTTTGGGTGCCTCTCATATGATTCCATGTTTCCTTTGGTCATTGAGACAGCCCCGAGGCACCGAGACTAGAATTAGCAGTATGGGCGCAGCAGCAGGCGCTGCCAAGAGTAGTTTAGGATGACATAGCCTGTTGCCATTAACCATGGACACCACTCTATTGTATGACCCTGATGTCCTCCCATCGCCCTCTATTCAGCTCTAGCAGTACCTTTGGCGTGACCGGACACCCTCTTAGTCCGACCACCTCCAATCGTCGCCACTTGCCCCATTCTATTTCTTCCAGTATTGGTGTTGCTCTTCCGACGACTTCGAATGCGTAGAACCACTCATTGTAGGACAAGTCCAGGAACACGAGAAGTGGACAGATGGTCGGTAATCGTGGCAACGCAATGCGATGGGGTATCCCAATGAGTGCGAGATGCGTGATTGTTGGTGGGAACGTTAGCATAGTGGCAGCGCTGAGGGGGCTCGAGAAGATGGCGAGGGAACGAAGTGCGAGGGACTCGTTGTCCTGGGTTGGCACGGCATCCCATGATTCATTGAGCTCGCTGGGATCGTCATGTTGGTCATGGGTGGTATGGTCGTTCTTCCGGAACGAGCTACCGCGTAGGGAATTATGGGGTCCGACGACGATGAGTTCAGTGTCGACATGAATGCTCCCTTGGCAGAGCGCGTCGAGCTCGGTCTGGGATAAGGGTGCGTGGATCGCTGTGTGGCGGAGAAGGGCACGACGGAGGTGAAGTGGGATGTAAGGTACGACTTCGGCGAGGTCTGCCCCCTGACAAGTAGATCGGATGACATGGAGACAGAGAAGAGTCAGTTGCGGGATAGGATTAGGATCGGGATAGATTGGACGAGAACGAGCACTCTCTGATAAAGATGAAGACGGCGTGACGCCAGCAGACAAGAAGGGCGAAAGTGCGCGCTCCCGCCATGCGGCACCCACATCATTCTTGACTTTGCTGGGTAGGAGGGTCGCAGATGGGGTGGATGCTACAGGTGATCGCCAGCTCTTAGGAGGACTGGGTCCGGGGACCCAGGAAGCACTAGCTGCTGGTACTGGTGAGGGGTAAATGAGGTTGATAGGCAACGTCGGTTGATTGTGGGCATGAGACAAGAGTGAGCTACTGGATACAGGCTTGCCCTGCACGTTCCGCACGTGTCTGAAGTGTTCGCCTCTGGGGACGGTGGGTTGTGTGGGACATATCCAGACAGTCGAGGAGAACCAACCTGAGATTCTGCAAGATGTGGTTGACCCGTTTCACGGGGACATCGTCCTCCGCGACTGTCTTCTGTGGGGCCATGGACTAGGAGCCTCGCAGCTCGGTGGTGTCGACCGTTAGCATCTGCACTGTCGCGTTGGTCTGGACAACTTGATTCGGTGCCAGGTATTTGTGGGAGTTGTTCACGCGTTGCTTGATGATGGTCGGAATGAAAAAGATCATACTCGTTTTTGACACAAGGTGCATACATGGCGGAACAAATGCAAGTGGTTGTGAATTCATGCCAAGCATACCCTCATACAGAACATCCTCAGCGACATGGTACTCCCCAGTGCCCACTCCCCAACAGCGTAAATGAGCAGCGTGCACGCTTAATTCATTTGCCGGATGAGCTTGTTGATGTTGGACTCCCGGTCACCAAAGTCACCGCCCTGGACGAAGTGCTTGAATTTACGTGTCCTCCAACCACCAGTGGGGTTGGAGAGCTTGAAAGGCCAAAGGAAGTTGGATGCCTAGCATATAACGAAATGAGAAAAGGCCAATATCAGCAATCAATGTACTGACCTGCTTGAAGTTTGGCCCAGTCGTGGCGATTTCGTGTACAAGGTCTTCAATGCAGAGAATGCCGTACTTGGCAAGCTTTTCCTCGATGATTGCATTGTTGGTAAGGGGAATGCGTTGCTTGTTGACC
Source organism: Boletus rubescentipes (assembly GCA_038092775.1). Taxonomy (NCBI): domain Eukaryota; kingdom Fungi; phylum Basidiomycota; class Agaricomycetes; order Boletales; family Boletaceae; genus Boletus; species Boletus rubescentipes. The sequence continues at coordinate 16,509 of JBBPRA010000185.1, read as the reverse complement.
TTGCCGTATCCACGCTTGTAGATTAGTTCTCGGATCGATTTGAGATTTGGCTCGCTGGAATTAACATCAACAAGCGTTGTGTGATAGCATCAAAATAAAACCAACCCGTATGCAACGTAAGGTTCGACCAGCCGGAGCATCTGTTGCGTTGCCCTGGTCACCTTGACAAACACACCATTGTTAATTTGGAGGAGACGGAGTAGTTGAAGGATTTTGCGGGGTTTTGGTGCAATTTCGTTGATACCACGGATACGAATGACGAAGTAAACCTTAGGTTCGGCGGGGACGTAGAAGTCGCCGGATGCGCGTGCTGCCCTCTTTAGCCGGATCTCCTCCTGCTCCTTGGTGAGGTATTCCTTCACGTATGCCTCGGCCCGCTTGAATATGACTTTGCGTTTTGCATGTGCCGCCTATGCGGAATGTTAGATTATCGGAATACATGGACGGTTGGCAAGACAGGATGGAAAATATCAGTCCCGAAAGATGGTTAATTTAAGGCAGCAACGTAGAATAAACCACTAGCCACGATGTGTCGAATGATATACATCATGAAAAGAAATATATTTCATGAAGCCCTGGACGCACCTTCCGTGCAGCGACAGCGGCAGCAAGGCGCTCTTCCCGAGCCTTTTCATTTTGCTTGCGCTTTTTAAGAAGGGTCTCGGGAACTTGGATGTCCTGGGATGGAGATGGGTCAGATCAGGTCGATTGAGAATCGGTTTTCACTGACCGTGACCGAGGGGACACTGCAATGGAATTGTCAATCTAATGTAGTCACTGCAGAATTTGTGGACTCACGTTGTTGAGGGAGCCATGGCAGGTCTTGATGTTGGCCGTGCAGCGACTCGCAGAGATGCGGTGGCTGAGAACTATACAGTCATTAGCTCATCGTTTCCCACAGTGGGCGAGCCGATTCATTTCCCCTTTCGGATATAACGAGTGGCGCTGCCAAGAAATACTGCTAATTGGGTTAGGTTGATATTGAGGATTACATTGGGACGAGGGTCAACTGGGAATCTCAGTAGGAACAAGAGCTAGGCTTTCTATAGTGTGGAATAACTACAAGCACTTTCATTTGACTTGGCCTTGCAATTGTGAGTATTAATACTTCGGCAACATCCACAGCCACTCGCGGCACCATCTTGGGATATGCGGTCTATGCCTCGGCTAACCTTTGGGACTGACCTCAATTGAGCACCCAGCCTCGTATTTGGCAGAACGGTACAAACATGATGCTCGCTCTATGTCAAGCGCGTACTTGCGCTATGACAGCACACAGTCTAGGTCGTTTCCCTTTGAGTCCCTCAGCGGTGTTACACAGCCGCACGCTGGACACGCGCTGATGGGCCTGCTGTAACGGTTTGCCACGCAGGAGCGCCTGATGACCCTGCCACCTAATATACAAAGGGCCGTCAGGGTCTCGGCAGTTGGTTCTTTTCCCTCTTTCTCTTCCATCATGCCGCCATACAGAAACCTCCACTGGTCGTCCCTCGCGATCCTCGCCACTGGGTTGCTTCCTGTGGGTCCTGTAGGCATTCTCGCACAAACTTCGGATGCAACTTGTCTATCCACGTTCGGTTGGGTACGTCGCTCTGCCGAGCCAAGGTGTTTACTCTCAAATTGCTTGGTGGCTAGATGGACAACAGCAAGCTCCAGGATCCTTGTCTTGTCTCAGCATATCTGCAAGGCGCGTGCAATGATGGCCGTGCGTTCATTTCCTACGATGTCATCTCCTTCACGGTTCTGATGTTCAACTAGAATTCACTGTCCCTGCTCTCCCACCCGGCACTCACTATACTGGTCCCTACGCTGATCAACAAAATGTTTGTCAATGTAGCTCAGTCACGTACAACACCGTAAGCGCCTGTGGTCTCTGCCAGAACCATACGATTATCAGGTGAGGTGAATCCCGCAAGGCCATCTGCACGTCCTCATTTTTCACCACCAGTTGGACTACATGGAACACCAATTGCACCACTGTATATCCAAATGTGTATGTTGTAACATATGGTGCAGTTTCTGTCAAGTTTACCTTTCCAATAGTTTTCCGCCTGGTGTTCCAGCTGGTACAGCAATCCCACAATGGGCGTTCCAAGACGTAACGGTATGTGTGACTTGCATCCGCCATGTACTGCCAATGTACCAGGGTTTCTTTTCTAGACAAGCGAATTGTTCAATGTAACGCTTGCTCAGTCTGTTGGTGGTAGGCTGCTATCACCATAGCCGCAGCACGTAGCACTCACCAAATCGTTCAGATAATCCCGAGTCGACCGCAACTAACCCTCAATCTACCGGTTCTGTTATCACATCAACTACTGTTTTAGCATCGGCTACTCCTTCGCCATCGGTTTCGAACACAGCGTCCTCGCATAGTTCGAACACCGGGGCGATCGCTGGGGGTGTTGTTGGCGGTGTCGTCGGGCTTGCACTGATCGCTGGAGCTATCGTCTTTTTCGTCATAAGAAAGAAGCGTTCTCGAATTCCGCCGTCGGCACAGTTTGCCGGTTCCATGTCACCCGGTATTAATTCAGACACCACTCCTTTCGCTCCGCAGCCTGCCTGGAGCCAAATGACCCAACCTAGGCTTTACGTGAGTGGAGAAAAAAAAACCTAGAAGACAATAATATCTGATAATATTCCAGGACCCATCCGATCCCAGTACATTCCCGGCTTCTCCGCCCCCAACTACTATTATGACTGGATCACAGGACTTTTCATCAAACAGCCCTATTAATTCCAATACTTCGATGCGTCCCGGTGGGGCCTACAGTGGTGTGCCGGAAATCTGAGGACAGGCATTTTCGTTTCGGACTTCACACGCTCACGCCATGTCCTTTGACCTCTTTCTAATCATTGCATACCCACCTCAATAACACTCGTTTCGTACCAGTCGACTTGCATCGTCTCCACACGTACAAAAACAATCTCCTTTGTGCCACTTCTTTGCAATCTGGCCACGCTGGGTAATCTCCTGTCTAAATTGTTGATAATTTCCACCAGTTTCGAGCTAGCTACTTACACTGATTGGTGTAAAGGCGACGTTTTCTCTTCAGGCATCCTCTACTTATGATTCATACTGCGGGTTTTCTACTTTATTTCTGGCTCGTTGAGTTATCATTCAATATCCCAGAGTTTACTGACTTGACTTGTCTGTGAAATTTGTCCTGTCAGTGGAATTGGTGACTAGGTGAATGGGACAGGATTTATTGTTTAGTTCCTCCATGGTACTGCTTGTCAATGCCCGTCATAGTCTGCGACTCAACTCGACATAGAGTGGACGACTCTCTTTGTCCCCCAAAGCACACTGCAACGAGTTAGCATACTAGTCAAGCTTTTTCAATCTCAATACGCGGCCATGGCATCACCATAGACGTAATCGATTTCGACAGATTCTATAGTACACATTATGATTGCTCTAGGGAGGAGCAACATTCGGGTCTAGGCACCGAACATTGGATGTAATCTTGTCGGTACACCAGGTGACCGACGACACCCACGAAGGAGTTAGGATGATCGGCCAAAGGGTGCACCAGTCTCTTCTGAGGCACCAAGAGATGAAGGATTGTCAGAGACATAGGACAATCGAGCATGTGGTAGACCAGCGCCTGGAAGTTGTTAAAAGATGAAGAGAAATAGATCACGTGGGAAACGCTGCTTTAAAATCTGACTTTAGGGTGGGCTGTGGTCGACTTGAACCGCCTTCCATATCCCGACCACTGTGACAGTCCTCTAACACCGGAATTTGCTTCACTTCATATTTTTACGTGGCTACACTGCTACGGTGAGTGGGGGAAGGGGGGACATGTGATCCTTGCTCGATAAGAATATCGTCACCCAAAGGAAGGACGGGACGCCACCGTATGCACCCGGATAAATTTTGAAACTGGATCGCGCAACGGTCACGAGCGATGGCTTCAAGTTCACGCTTTCCCCTCTTAGTCAACCGCATCGGGAGCTCGTATTTAGGTCGGCGCAGGCAGAGACAATTATATCCGCTGATATCCTCAACTCGTTATCTCGTCCTCCCCTCATCCCACGTAATGCCCGTCTCTACCTTGGTTCTGAACGATGGAACCCAGGTCCCTTGGATAGCCTTCGGAACGGGGACCGCGTTATTTGGCAAGGATGCTACACATGCCATTACCGTCGCCATCGAGAATGGGTTCACGCACCTTGATGGGGCTCAGGTCTACAGAAACGAAGCCTCGCTTGGCGATGGTGTCGTTGCGTCGGGAAAGCCACGGTCAGAATTGTACATCACAACAAAACTGACGCGTTTGGCACCCGGGGAAACCCCGATAAGCGCGCTAGAGAAATCATTGGAGAGGCTCGGAGTGAAGTACGTCGACCTGTACTTGGTCCATCAAGCAAACGACCATGTGGGTAAGCTCAAGGAGGTCTGGAAAGGCATGGAGGAAGCCAAGGCGGCCGGCCTGACCAAATCTATCGGTGTCTCGAACTTTACGGCGGATCACCTCAATGATATCCTCGAGGTGGCCACTATTATCCCGGCTGTAAATCAGGTAGAGATATTGGTTTTACTCTCAAAGTCACTGTTCAGTTCCTCACCGGCCTGGAACAGGTTGAAGCTCACCCATACGTATGGAAAGCTCTTGGACCCAATCTTGCACTTCATGAAAAACATCGCATTGTGACCTCCTCCTACGGAGGGTTATCGCCCATTGTCCGTGGCAAAGGTGGTCCTCTTGACCCAGTCATTGAACAAATCCGCGTACGCCTGGAGAAAACTCGGGGATCCCCTGTGTCCGACGGTCAGGTGCTCAACAAGTGGCTGCATCAAAAAGGCGTGCTTGTTGTAACGTGAGTCGATTAAATTCCAATTTTCACTCGCAGTGCATTCTGAGTGATCCTTGGCAGCACATCTTCCAAAACTGAACGTATCAAAGAATACATCGACACTCAGAACGTACCCGAGCTCACCTCGGAAGAGATAAAACTCATTGAGAACACAGGAGGAAAATTGCACAAGAGATTCTTCGTATGTCCTTCCGCGTATAAGGTTTTCCGTCGTTGACCCCATGTACAGCCTGGAAACTGGCCATCCGAATGAGTCGGAGAACGAGGAAATAGAAGCGAACTATAGGGACGATAAGTCGATGTAAAGTTATGTAGATTGCTTTGGTTGACGGGGGATGGAAGGATTTCGTTTATAACTGTGTGGGCGTGTTGGTAAATCCCTGGTCCGTACGGTTCAAGCAAAGGCAGAAGCTTAAGAACGAGGCCCGATATGCCAACGAACCGCGTCCAGTTCGCTCGAGACTCGAGACCCTTGGAAATCAAGATCCAGAACTTCCAAGTGATGCTAAATATTCTTCGGCGTCCTCCACCAATTCACTCATTCAACCTCTGAGCGTCTCTCTCATGCAGTGATTGTCATACCTGTAATCGCACGTTTCGTGACGGACGAAAACGGATATTGGTAGGACTTTCAAGATGTTTTTGCGCGAATGAATTGATAACCGTTTCCATCATGGACAGCGCTGTGAGGATCGACACTCCAGGGAACGTCTCAAGTCTCTCCGTTCCTTCCAAAGATCATTGCGAACCTTCGCCCACCAAGTATGTCGATCATGAGCTCCCATGAAAGAAAACGCCGAGAGCTTCAATAGACTCCTCTTCGATGGGAGAGTTGAGGACGTGATCCTACTCTTTTACGCCAATATTGTTGGGATCCACGAATCCATCCAGCATAGGGTGTCTGCACTCGACGCAGTCCATCTAATCACAGCTCATCTCGGTCGATCTTGAATGCTGAGATTCTTCAAGCTTTGACTATCAGGATCCTGCTTGGGATTCAGACTCGGGAGCGGGGCGGGCAACTATGACGAGTCAATTGCCCAGAGTTCGTTGGAGGAGTTGAAATTCCACCTACGGGTTGCCAGTTGGTATGTAGCGCCTCACCTACATGCAGCGATGCGAAACGCGGCGAGACAGTATACCTACAACGAACGCTTTATCTTTTGTGGGATGGTCATTCAGTGTTGTCTTCCTAGGACCGACAAATGCATCCGTGGCTTCTAGTGATTGCTTGCGCTGTCTTGTACTAGAATGAATGAATAGTTTGGTTGCAAAGTTCAAGTTGTGACCACATACAGGGGTGCTCGGAGCACGTGGCCCACAAAAGAGACGCGTTTGACATTTGCACTTCGTTGGCACCTGCTACCATGTCGTCAAGTTCTGTCTTGCTCTCCTCATGTTCTACGTACACTTCTACGTCCAAGTCACGTCTACAATCATTGTACTCTGACATCTCACGCCAGAAGCACTCAAATCCCACGTCCTACCACGCACACGTCGATTGGTGGCAGCGAACATTGGAAGAGCTCGTCTCTCGTGGGTGGCAGACCGACGCCACGAGCCCTCGAAAGGGCAAGGAGACAGACGCACAGGATGTACAGCCCGAGAAGCAGAGCAACAAGCTCGTGTTTGGTGCGCGTCGGGCAGTCGTGGATAGACTCCGGTACGACGGCGTTGGAAAGCCACTTGGACTAGCCTCCACCATTGTGCGTGCCCTTTGTTTTCCTCTGTTCAGCCGAATCTGATGGCAACGTACTAGTAAAGGCCGAGCTACAACGCAATCGTACGTTCGTCACGCTGTCGCAGTTCTTGACGTCCCAGCAGTCGCTGTATGACCTTGGCTGGTTGCCTTACCGGATCGCCTCGTTCCTGGTTGGGAAACCGCTTTGGTGGGCAATGGAGCAGCTCGACATCGTCCGGTCAGAAGACGCGTACAGCGAGGCAGAAATGTGGAAGAGGGTGGAGGGAGAGTATGTTTTGCTCCGGTTGGTCGAGCGAGCTGCCGATACTGTGGACGCGTCTTTGGGCGGACTGTGTCTTGCAGACAGGCTGTACACGGTGACGACCTTTCGGAAGGCGTTTGGCTCCAAAGTTCTTCCTGGGGTATCGTTGAGCGAGACGGATACCAGGGTGTTGTTGAGATACCTGGAGAGGGACAGAAGGGTCTTGGTGCAGGACAAGGACGTGCGTCTTTTCGAATCTCTACTGCGTTGTGAAGTATTGACAAAGTTGTTTACCAGGTCATCAAATTCGTGGCGGATGAGCACGACCGAGAAGTGACTGCCATCGATAGAGGTATTCTCGAGCTGAAGACCGCTGTTGCAAACCTACAGGATCAAGTTGACCGCTTGCATGGCAAGATGGACGAGTGAGAGGCCTGGTTCTTTGCAGTCGAGCACATTCACTCAATCCACGAATAGGACTACCAAACGCATATCGACGGCTCTCCGACAACAGCAAAAGTCCATTGCGCTCGCGCACCTTCGTTTCAAGAAGAGCTTGGAGGAAGTGCTGACCAAGCGACTTGGCGCGCTGCAGAATCTGGAAGCGACCTTGATGAGCGTCGAGACGGCAGCGGGCGATATCGAGGTAAAGGATGTCATTTTATTGATATCTGGAAGTGTACTCATGGTGACTAGATTATGAAGACGTATGAGAAATCTACGGCTACGCTACAGGCCATCCTCAGTCACCCATCACTCCGTCGTGAGAAGATCGACGAGACAATGGATGCGCTGGCGGCTGCCAATGCCAATGCACGCGAAGTGGACGAAGCGATCAAGATTGGAGGAGACATTGCTGCGGCGGAGACCGGCGTAGTTGATGATGCGGACTTGGAGGATGAGTTGAGTGAGCTTGTGAAGGAGGCAGAGAGGGAGAAAGCGGAGGCTGCTGGACGGACTGCTGTGGACAGGTTGTCAGAGGTCAAGGCTCCTACACAGACGCCTGAAGAAGGACAGCAAGTGGTGGAAGAGGTCTCCGTGGAGCGTGTTGCAGCGTAGATGTCTATATATGGCAGTACGGTGACGCAATGCTCATATTCGGTTCAAGTTCACCGTCTACGAGGTTGAGTTGAAGATGGCCCCCATCCGTGTACGCCATCCAAAGGGTATCGCGACCCTCCAGCTGGATCTCGATGCCCTCACCGTCCAAGATCTTCAACAGCAAATATTCACTCTTTGCGACATCCCCCCTTCACAGCAAGAAAGTGAGCTTGTGGCCGTATCGCACCTCGCAGACACTCAATAGAACTTTTACCTAGTCAGATCGGGCTATCCTCCGCGAACATTGACCCTCGTACCTGAGCTGCCGCTCTCGAGTTTGGGTCTCCAAGCCGGAGAACAGATCATCGTGAATCACAAGGTGCCCACGGCCACGACGACGAACCCGCCTGCCCCAACGCCAGCATCTCGCCCGTCAGCCCCCGCACGTCAAACCGCTGCACCGCAGAGCGCTGGCCCAGTTAGCGTACCGACGAGTTCGGGCGTGCTTGTGCATAGAGTATGTCGGCCACCTCCTTACCCCTCACGTACTGCCAACCCCCGTTCAACCAGGTCGTTCCCGACGACAACTCCTGCTTGTTCTCGTCGATAGCCCTCATCTTTCAACAGGACATCACGAAAGCGCAAAAGATGCGAGAAAGTGAGTGGTCAGATCTTTGGAGATGGGTTGCATATGACGCTCTTGCGCGTGGTAGTCGTCGCCGATGGCATCCGGGGCGATTTGGAGACCTACAATGAAGCGATCCTAGGGTATGACATACCCTCTCGTGTGGAACGTGGCTCTCATTGAAGAGATCTAGGGCTCCGCGTGACCAGTACATCTCAACCATCCTGAAACCCTCCACATGGGGAGGCGCCATCGAACTCGGTATCCTTGCCAAGCACTTCAACACTGAGATCGCTTCCATAGACGTTGAGACCGGTCGCATCGACCGATTCTCACCTTCCACCGGGAGTGCCGACAGGTTGACGTGTTCTCGTATGATGGCATTGGCGTTGACTGACGACGTTTGGAAGGTGCATCGTTGTGTATTCTGGTATCCATTATGATGCTGCCACTCTGGCTCCTATGGAGGATGCGCCAGATGAATGGCATCAGAGCATTTTCCCCATCGTGAGCTTTCCTGCTGACATCGGGTCTTGACATTGACGCAGGCACGAAGACGTCAGCGGACGCGTCTGACCCTGTTCTCGAAGCGGCCAAGAAGCTAGCCAATATCTTGCGGGAGAGAAGGGCATTTACAAATACTTCAACGTTTGATCTAAAGTGCGAGGTAAGCTGGCTCAAAGGTATACATTGGTATTACTATTCACGGCACTATAGCAATGCGGAAAGGGCCTCAAAGGTGAGAAGGATGCGAGGGCACACGCCCAAGAGACTGGACACGTACGATTTGGAGAGTATTGAGGTCCAGTTGGATCCTCATTTTCCCGTCACTTGTCCACCATCAATCTCCATGACCACTGGGACGTGGTCGGATGCCCCATATATCTCACTTCGAATTTCGCACATCTTCACCTTGTCCACTATGCGTTCACTCAATACGACTGTTATACCGAGCATGATTTTAGTGCATGATTTTAGTGCAGAGGAGGATACTTACACATGTCCAATCTCCAACCTATACCTTTCATACGGCAATTGAAGCGATACGAGAAGTAGGTGTAATGCTGGACATCTGGATGACGGGCCCTCCAAACATCCACAAACTTTGGGGTGCCTTCAGGACATTCAGGGGCATCAAGAATGTTCTTAAACGCCTCCGTCTCATCTAGGGTATAGCCCGGTGTTTTATTCCAGTTTGTCTTGGGGTTGGCAAGATCTTGAAATGCCTGGGTGAAAGTGAAACAAACATGGATTGCAACACCAACCTTTCGCGGTTGGCGCAACGTTCATGTCACCCATCCAAATCACGGGTTTCTTCTTGTCCAAGTCGCGTATGTAGGTCGTGAAATGCTCGTTCCACGTGTTCTTTTCCTTGAGGGTCTGTGTTCACCATCACTCGTCAGTGTGATTTGGAGGGACAAGCTGGATGAGGCACCTTGAGTTCTTGACCTGCGTTTGTCACATACGTGCCGACGACATAGCACCCTTCGAATTCGACCGTCACAAGGCGGCCCTTGACCTGCTCGGGGTCCGGATGTCCCGGAAGAAGCTTTGTAACTGAGATGGGCTTGATCTTTGAAAGCACCGCAGTGCCCCCTGCAGGCGTTGACAAAACTGGATACGCGTACAATATCGTGATACGAATGGACGCACCATAGGTCTTTTTACCAGAGATGGCCCATGTGCGATAGGGAAAGCGGGCGGTGATGGCCGGATCGACTGGTTCGTTGTTCACCTGCGACGCGTCAAAAAAAGAAGCTCCCAAAACAAGGCCTTCACCTTGGTCTCCGTCAATACGAGGATATCCGGATCCTCTGCTTCCACGTAGTGCTTGAACCCCTGGAAACGTGTTCGTCGATGTCCATCCGAAGTGATGAGGCTGATGCGTACCTTTCTTTGTGCCGCTGCCAGTCCACACACGTTCCACGTGGCAAACCGCAATGTGCCTTCTGTACGCGGTGGAAAAACGATGTTGACGGGCAACACTTTGTTGGTGGGTTGCCCGTTGGGTGCTACTTTGGCATCGTCGGATGTAACAGTTTCTGTTCGTTTTGCTCGCTTCGCCTGTGGTTGCGATTGGGAGGCGCCCTCGGTGTCTGACGCACCGCCTGCGTCGTCGTGCTTTGCACTGATTTTTCGTTTCGGAGGCATCGGGATGCGAAAGCGCGTCAACACGCGTTGGGTGAGCAGACGCGCCAAGTTGACTCGATGTTGACTACAAACAAATTGATAGGAGAAATTACCATACATGGGACGACTACAAGGAGCAATGCACTGGCAAGCCTGTAAGGTCTATCACTCAGTGTGTTCACGCCCTCTGCTCTGTCGCCTTTCTGACAACAATCCAAACGGTTCGTTTGGTAGCGCCCAATCTTCATGTGTAATACAGAATTTCACTGGAGGAATAAAGGAGCACAATCATTTTCGTGCTCCTATATCACTCTAGATGGCGTGAACCGTCGAGCGGCCGGTGTTCATCTCCCGACAGGCAGTTCTGTGCTGATAACGTCAAGTCCCAATTTGAGTCCACAGATGAAGAACAACTTGGAGTGTTTGGTAAGTGCCCACCGGCTATTATTCGTATTCAGTTATTTAGTGACAGCAGAGTCCTGCATTGAGAACTGCGTTCAATCCTTGAAGTGTCTCCTTTTGACCGGTAACAAGTGTGTGAACGGTTAGCATGAACGCTATGGGTCGCTACGGCCGATATTCTGGACAGGATGTTATCAACTCCAGTACGCGTATTGACTCTAACATGCCGAGGATATCTCCCGAACAAAGAGATAATCGGGGGGAGACGCGACAAGTTCAAGCGCGCAATTCATTTTTGGTGCTTTGCATTATTGTCGAGCCTCGCTCGTTGATTTAGTGTTAGTATTTGTACCGTAGCTGGGTTGTCGCCATTACTTACGAACACTGACGATGGCAAGGCACGAAGCGACCGGAGATAATCAAGGCCTGGTGTTTGTCATTGTTAGGTTTCGGGACTGTCGCACACGAAAAAGGGAAATCCGACTCTCCGTGTTGAGCCCATGTCCGAGGCACCGTACATTTTGCACATATGGCCTTCGAAATGGAACCTGCAGTCGCTTGACCCAACCTGCCTCGCGGCTGTCATGTATCTCCAGCTCACCATCCCCGGAAAATTCAAAGTAGCACCCTGCACCAACCCGGACAAATCCCCCAACGGCAAGCACCTGGTCCGAGTTGGCCCTATGATAATGTTGACCCACAAGTCTAGGTCAACTGCCCTTTTTGACACATGCACACATCGCAGTCGCTACGTTTCCCTCTATAGTTGCCTTTGTGACGTCCCTCGCCAAGTCGAGCGCGTCGGGTGCTATCGACCTTGACGCGTCTCTGACCAACTCGCAAAGGGCTCGAAAGGTTGCACTGTATGCACACGTCGAATCATGCATATCTGACCTCGTCGTGAGTCTGTTTTATTTTGCCGACGTCTTGTCACCCATTGGTTGCACGTGCAGTCGCACATGTTCTATGGGATCGATGCCAATTTCTGGGGACTGACCAACCCGGCATTTGCAAGCGAAATGCATGTCCCGCAGAAGTACTACGTGGCTAGTCGTATAAGAGAGGCTTACAGACCCCGTCTGGAGGCAGCAGGGCTTTGGAGCTTGCCCGCCGCCGAGGAAGAACCAAAGGGCCTATTTGAGAAGGACAAGAAGAAGAAGAAGCGAGACTACACTGTGACGTTTTCGCGAGCTTTCGAGAGGGAAAAAGTAGGTGATGAGTTGTGTTGGCGATCGTCCACTTATTGTTGGTCAAGGTCCTGGATAAAGCAAAGACGGCGCTTGGGGTGCATGCAAGCTACTTGAACGGAAAAAAGTTCTTTTTCGGTGATCGGTAAGTAAAATTCCTCTGTTCACGCAGTTTCTCATAGTGATGCTTGCTTATAGTCCAACGAGTCTCGATGTGTATTTAGCTGCACACATCCTTCTACTGGCCGATCCTCCATTCACCGACGCTGTCCTTCAGATACACCTAATCGCGTGTTATGAAGGGCTGATTGACCATCCCCGACGCATACAAGCTGAAGTGGCACGTGCACCACCTTGTGAACATTTCACGGTGTCAGAAACCTTGCTGAGCTCCCTCGTTCCGCGTTCACCCAGTGGTAGTCGTGCCCAGACCCAGGTTGACCCTGCAGATGTCCAATACAGAAGGAGAACGTTGGCCTTCGTAGCAGCAGTGGCGGCGATGACTGCAGCATATGTCTACACGCTGGTCTCTCTCGCACAAGGTTCTGCCAAAGACTCGGAAGACGACAGTGAAGATAGTGAGGAAGGAAGCGATAGTGAGGGAGAGGAAGCAAGTGCGGAAAAGCTCGCGAGTGGATCGGGGGCATTCACTGAAGACGAAGACTAGCTTAATCGCTGTGTGTGACACGTGTCACGCTCTACAGATGTGTACATCCCATATGTGGTAGACAGGGCCAGACGACGAGCTGGTGATGATAGACGACGACCTCATCGTCATAGACGACCTCGAGGAGCACCACGCTGGACCCTCTTCGGCTGTGAATGGCGTAAAACATCCACCGCCACCAAATCAGACCCCACGCACACGCCCGCTTCGAGCAGCCGCAGAACAAGCCATGGCTACCACCCTCCGCCTCCGTGGGTCCCCCGAGGCGTCCGAACGTGCGACGCGTCTCTCGTCTGCAAAGCTCGGAAAACCCCAACCCAAACTCAAGCTCAAGCTGAGCGAACGTGCGGCGGCGCAAGCCCCGGGCGTGTCCTTCTTGGGTGCCTATGACCGCGAACTCGACTCGGACGACGACGACCTGACGTTCGAGGAGCAGTTCATAATACGGATGCCGCCCGGCGAAGATTGCGAGCGATTGCGCAAGATGATTCAGTCGAGGGAGATTGGTAATGACGTGTGGTTCAAGTTCAAAGGTGCGTCCGAAGGGTTCAGGTGTGCCTTTACGTCCTCGAGGCCAACTAGATGGTAGACTCGCGAAGAGGTATCCTGCACATCGGGATCTCGCTCTATTCGTTCAAGTTGGTCGATCTGCCGTGCATCATCGAAGCGCAAAAAACGCTCGACAATAAGCAAATGTTTAAAGTGGCAGATATATGTCAGGTGTGTGGTTTCTTCGCCTTGCGTGCTGCGTGTGGGATGAATATGAATACAGATGTTGGTGGTTGGAGATCGCATACAAAACGAAGAGGCAGTCACGGCGAACAGGAACGTCAATGTTGACGAGTTGATCTGGCCGCATGGTATTACCCCTCCCTTGCATCACGCACGCAAGCGCCGATTCCGAAAACGAGTGAACAAGCGGGTTCGTACGATGCGCGACTACGCCTGTCTTTACTTTACTCATGATGATACGCACTGTAGATGATAGAAAGCGTCGAAGAGGAAGTGGAACGGCTGCTGGCCGCCGACAATCTCGCATCGGAAGTCAAGTATGGTGAGTTTTAAACTACTTGTCGATTTCTGGCTCGCTCACTCGTGCGATAGATGTCCTTGAGAATGTCAACCCGGACCTTTCAGACTCTGAATTCATTGAACGTGAAGAACCCCTAGAAGCGCCGACCCCTGGTCATCTAGGCTCAGAGGCGGGCGATATAGCTACCCCAGGACCTGACGTGGCAGACGATGACGGTGAAGAGGGTGATGGGGACGGTGCTGAACAGGAAGGTGATATCGACGAAGAACTTGCCGCGGAACTTGATCTTGCATTGGGCGACGAAGAGGGAGGTGAAGGGGAGGAAGACGACGATGATGACGACGATGAGGATGAGGATGAGAGCGATGAAGATGAAGACGATGAAGACGCCCAAGAGAGGAAGTTGTTGAACGAGGAGATAAGAGATCTGGAGGCTGCTGTGGCCAAGAAGGAGCACGAAGTCGCCATCTCTGCCAACCCCCTCATCAAGGTATCTTACCTCCCCTTATGTTTATGTGTACAGCGGGTATTGAGATTGTTCTTCTCAGAAACGGTTTGAGGATGCGTTCAAAAAACTCTCGGCCGATCTGGAGATGAAACGCGCGCAGAGAGATGAGATGAGAGAGAGGCAACGGCGAAAGAAAGAGGGTATTGCTGTTGAAGACCCAGACACGGATGCTGAAGTCGGCCCTCATGACGAGGTAGAAGCTAGAGGTGACCCCACCCAGGGGGATGCTGACCTGTTTGGATCCGATGATCCAAACGCCATGGACATTGGTTGACTCCATATAGGGGTTACACGCTAGTCCAGTTGCCTCTATGATGTTGCTCCGAGCCTCCCCAAGAAATCAATCAACTATGCGGCATAATTGATTCTTCATACGCAGAGCTGTCGCGGGTTCAAGTTGCCAAGATCGATCTTACTCTGCAAAAGTGGTATCGAGAAACTCTCTATGGCATGATCGTACGAGAGACATGCTAGTGAATAGTGCGACAGAGATTCTGTGAGATCATGCGAAGATAAAGTTTTCTGTGAGATCTATGCAGAAGACACCGAGCGTTGGTCGATCTATCATCACGCGAATCGTTGTACTAGATTCGGTGGGATGGGAGGGCAGGCCTGGGGGCGCGACCGGGACGAGACGCGATGGGGTCAGAAAGGTCCGAAAAGTGGGGACCACTGACCTTCAGAGTGTATGAAGGATCAGAATCGTGTAGGGAAGACCGACTCAGAACGGAGAGCGACTGGGAGGGATGAAGGCCGACCGACTGAGTTTTAATGGCGCGATCAATCTTGCTCTGCCCATCAACGGGGCCGTAGAATAGTAATCAGGAGAGTGGCAACTTATACCTTAAAACTCAATTTTGATCACTCGGTCCTGTTAGTCGTCAACGCCCATGTATCACGCACTTTGCGTACAGGAAATCCTTCTCAATATCCTCAGTTTCTGCTATAAAACCGATCAATATGGGCCCGGGCATCCCATAACATCGCCATTACGGTACGCAAACTATTACTAGTATCTGGCTAGTCTTGCGAGAACCTGCAGGCCTTCAAAGAACCCGCTTTAGACATGATTTAGAGGACTTGTCACCTCTGGTGCGATGTCTCCCCGCAAGATCATGGGTTAGGGCCCAATGGGGTAAGACAATTCGGGCTTCTTATACCAAGGATCCGTCAGTGATGTCATGCAGGTACTCACTCAAAAAACGGCTCGCACCACACGAGTGGCACATTGTTTTGGGCTATGCACGTCGTGTGCGGGCTCTCCTTCGTGTGGCTCGCTGGGTTTGACTCCTGACTGTCTCGAAGCACTCTCCAAACCTCCAAACTACCCGAGTCCATCAATCTTTCCAAGTTGACGGGGCTTTCACTCGAATATACAGGCAGCCTTGACGCTGCTATAGGGACGTTCGGAGATCAATGCCCGGCTGTGACGGACTTGCGACTACTAGTGTCGCAGTGGACTGAGGCTGACACAATTTCGGGCCTCATATGTCGCTGGAAAAACCTCTCTTCTGTGACCTGTCATAACATCCGTCTGAGTGTCGATGCACCCACTCATCTCCTGCTCACGGAGCCTGACTTCTTTGGCCTTTAAAATGCATCACTCGGCCCTTGACCTGATTCCGCTCACTCAATCTTCTACCCCCACACCGAACTTTCTGGCTCTCCGTAAATTTCACCCTGAATCACAATCTTTGACCGAGATCTAGAGGATCTTTGCGTCTCAGGCCCAATCCAGGATTTTTCTATTGTCGTTCATACACGTCCAACCGTGTCAGGTCTCGTGTCATTGTTTGTGTTCCTTCAAGAAACTTGCGCATGCAACACCTTGAGCAGCCTCTCATTGCATGCCTTCGAATACCGGCGAAATGTCGTAGGCGACGTCGCCATCATCACCTTCGATCACCTTTATCCTTTGGCCTCCTTTGTAAACATCAGATCTATGGTTCTCGATCTTCCCTTCGTCGTGGATCTAAATGAACGCGAGTTGCTCAGCTTGGCATCTTCGTGACCGCATTTGGAAAGGTTCGAGGTGGGCAAGAACAATATTGGTTTGACGACATCGAACACCATCACACCGGGGGAGGGGGGGGGGGGGGTTCTTGGGGTTGTTTGAAATATGCAGGTCCCATCGAGTGCGGCATCTCATGCTCGA
>JBBPRA010000184.1:0-44879 GCA_038092775.1 Boletus rubescentipes | reverse complement strand
ACTGCTGTGCAGTTGCCTCATGTTACTCCTATCTTGATATGCCTTTCTCAGACAGTATTGATAGATTCAGTACAAACATGTACATACAATATGATAGTATATAAGAGCCAAGGAATTGACTAGCATCTCCAGTCTGATTCTCTTGGAGTTTCCCCTCTAAAGCAGACTCAATCCCATCCCATCACTTTCCAAGTGGTTCAAGCAGTCTTTGAGATAACCTAGAGTGCTAGCCACTTTAGAAGTGTTTCAAGATCTCACACTATATAGAGTGCTTTCTGCAGATGTTCCTCAGATGGATTAGATGAGAACTGTGACATCTTGATAACAGAGAAGGAAATGTCAGGATATGATGTGTCTCAAGTATAATATATAACAGTGATTCAATGACTGGCTGATAGTGACTGCACAATTGAGGAGTGGTAGTCTTGGAATTTGATGCAGGATTATATTCTGAAGGCAACAGAGTGTGGACAACTTTGGCATTATTGACCTTGAAGTGCTCAATTACTTTAGTTGCATATGAGATCTGATCTAGCTTTAGAGTGCATTTTGCATGATCTCAGGTAATCTGCATGCTGAGATATTCTGTTGCTTCACCAAGATCTCTAGATTTCCAATGATCCATGAATTGCTTCTTCTTGAGTTTAAGGTAGAACTTGTTAGAACTGATAAAGAGAGAATCATCAATATAATTGACTAGAATGATAATGTTCTGACCATGAAAATGAACATAACTTCCTGGGTCTGAATGTGTGCAAACAAATCCCATCTCCAGTAGGGATTGATGCAGAGCCTTGTTCCACTGAAGGGCAGCTTGTTTGAGACTATAGATGGCCTTTCTCAAATGACAAACTTTGTTCTCCATGTCTTTCTTGATGAAACTCTCTGGTTGTTTGAGATAGATCTCCTCATCTAGATATCCAAATAAGAATGCAGTCTTAACATTGAGTGCTTTAATTCTCCAATCTTCAAGAGCTGCAATAGAAAGGAGGAGTCAAATAGATTTGAATATTGCAACTGGAGAGAAATTTTCTTTCAAGTCTATTCTGTAGATCTATGTAAATCCTTTAGCAACAAAGCATGCCTTATATCAGCCATTGCTTTTGACAACATAACCTCATCTCCCTTTGACAGGTATGCAACCAGGTGGTAGATTAACCAAGTCTCAGACTTTTCTGTCTTGCAAGGAATCCATTTCTTCTTGCATAGCAATCCTCCATTGACATTGTTTATCTGTGGATAATTTTGCAACATCCTTGTACTACTTTGGAATATTGAAAGCAGGTGCAGCAGAGGCTAAGATGTGATTAAAGAATCTTGTACTATATAGATCTCTGAGATCTTCCTCATTAGTTAGTTTCTGATCCCAATTTGAATCTCCACCTTGTTGTGGATTTCTCAATCTCAATAGAAAAACAATTGCCATATGCATTATCTAGCATGATCCAAGGATTGTGAGGTCTCTGACCTCTTCTAGGTTCAGCTATAGCAGGTGAAACTGAGATCTCTATATGTAGGAGAAGGAACTGAAGAGCCCCTTTAAGTGGGACAGAGACTTATGAGCTTGACAGAGCAACAAAGAGGAGGTGTATTTCTAGGTAGGTTAAGCTAAGGAATACATTGAGTACTTCAAGGGTTTATATAGCAGGGCCTTGAGTCCATGAGGTAATCAAGAGAACAAAATAGAAAGGAGTAGAACATCATGGAAAGTGTTAGTAATACAAGTAAAAGAATATGATGGAAGGTTATAGAACAATAGATGAGTAAGCAAAAGGAAACTATGAAGTAAGCAAAGATAAGTCAGGTGGGGCCTGAACAGCAAGACTTGTAAAGGAAAGAACTAGGCCTAAAGTGAAGTGAAAGAGAGAAAAGAAAGAAATTGTAACATTACCCCCCTACTAGATTCTGAATCTCTGATGAAGACTTAGAATTCTCCATAGCACCCAGGAGAACTGGTATTGTTGGCATAAGCAGTTTTATCCCAGTCTGGGGTGCCATTGGGGTCATCAAGGTCATCAACAGAAGAGGTTTATTGACCAGAGGGGTATGAAGTGTGAGGATGACATATGTTCCTGTTGGAAGGTACTTGACAAGTGCTGCAATGAAGGGTGGTATGAATAGGTCCAACAGTCACAGTTAGAGGAGATATAGGAACTGGGCAAGTAGGAAAGGATGAGGAAGATAAGGATGAGGATGGAGGGGGAGAGCAACAACAGAGGGGACAGTGAGCCATCAAATGGCTGGGGGCCCACCTAAGACATGGAGGGCATTGATAAAAGCAACAATTCACTTGGATGTGGCCAAGACAGCAACACTGGTAGCAAGCTTCATGATAATGGGAATGAGTAGAAGGAAGGGGTATGGTTCCATCCCCACCAGTCCAGTGGCTCTCAATTCATTCCATGCCAGCAAGTTCATGAGGGTCAAGGGTTGAAGCAGAGGCAGAGGGAGAAGAGTTGGTGAAGGTGCAGTAGAGTTCAGCAAGATATCTGTGGAATTGACTGGCATCCCCAGTCTGATTCTTTTGGAGATTTCACCCTCTAAAGTGGACTCATTCAACTTCTCCATTCATTAGTAGTTCATGCTGTCTTCTTAGATAGCCTAAGGCATTGATTGCTTATTGGGTTGTTTCAGGGGAATGAGAAGTTCTTAGGTGGAGGAAAGCATTTTGAAGGCAAGGGAGGTTCAAGTTGAGACTTCAGTGAGACTTTATCTCCTTTAAAGAGTGGGATGAAACATTAAAGGCTGCATGAGACCATGACTTGTCTGGCAAGTTCATGGGCAGCAAGTGCTTCATTGCAAGCTGCAGATAGTTGTTGGAGGTAAGTTTCTACAGTAGGGAGTTGTGTTTTGAAGATTACCATGAGATGGGCACAGAGTTCATAGCTCATCATGAAGAAAAACAGTGATTGATTGGTGACAGAGTGGAGACAGTGATTGTGGGTGAATTTGGCATGGGACATCTTCTCTGACCAAGTGATGGGATTGTTCCCACAGAAGATTCTAAGGTAAGTTTCAATTTCCTGATTCACTTGCTCTGTCTCTCCATTAGACTGCAGAGGATAAGCAGTGGAAAGAAATAGGTCATAATTGAGCAGCTTCCCAAGTTCTTGTGCAAAGAAGAAAGTGAATTGGAGATCACAATCTGAGATAACTTCATTGAAGAGTTCAAAATGAAGGAAGACAGTATGGAAGAATAGGGATGTGATTCCTTTAGCTGTGATAGATTTCTTGGTGGGGCAGAGAATTACTTCCTTAGTAAGCCCATGGTCAACCATGACCAGGAGAGAGTCAAAGGACAAGAAAGGAGGAAGGGAGGTGATAAGATTGCAGGAGATCTGTTGAAAGGGGCAAGTACAGGAGGATGATTTAATTAAGGGGAGGGGAGGTACAGTTGGGTGTGTGTTTGCTTTGTTTTGTTGACAGGTGGCACACCCTTCAACATATTTGCAGATATGTGAGGCCAGGCCAGGCCAGAATTCAGCCACAACAAGCTGGCAGGTTTTAAGGGAACTGGGGTGTCCAGCAGTCTTATGATCATGGTGGTGGAGTGGGATGGTATGGCAAAGGTTGTCATCATTAGGTACATAGATATGGCCCTTGTAGGTTAGGACACCTTCAGTAACCTGCCAGTCAGAGAGGCAGGAGTGGAATGCAGGGGGGATATTCTCATTCATGGATTGGAGTGCTTGAAAGACAAGGGGATTATTGAAGAATGCAGAAGTGATGTGATAAGAGAGAGCAGTATCAATGACTTGGACAAACATTGAAGGGGGGAGTAGAGTTACTTCCTCATTATCATTGTCAGGAGGGAGATTGGGACATCTAGAGAGGGCATCAGGTATGGCAAGTGCAACAAGGAGTTTGCCAGGAACATGAACCATTTTCAGGTTAAAGTTAGTGAGATCCAGGAGCCAACAAGCATGTCTACAATTTAGTGATTGGGCTTTATGCAAAATACTCTGAATGTATATAAACTGGGTCCTTCTGACTCAAAATACCAAGCTCTCAACTCCTACAATCAAGTAATAGCCCCTTAATCTACTTGCAAAAATATCAAACACCTAGTGAGTGTTTTTCCTTACTGATTCATTCCTTCATTGTTGCCTCTGCACCTGATTGCAACTAGCAATTCCAATACTCAACTCAGGCCCTGTATAGCCTTAAGAACCATTACAGCATCAACCCAATCCAACTCATCAAAACTTCAAATAGCACCATCTAATATGCTCCCAAGTCCACTACTAATCACTTCATCTTGTCGACTTGCATTCTCCTATTTAAATTTGAAGAAAAGTGCATATCTTGAAATCATGTACCCTTGGAATCCAGGCCAGCCTTCTTGCCACAAATGTTGCATTTCCAGTAATACCAGCCTAACTTGTTATCAACCTTGTTAATTTGAGTAAAGTTTGCAGTGATGAAAGCAGGGACTGCTATTGGAGTATATAGTTGGGAGTGTTAGATGATTTCCTCAGTCCATAATGGAATCATTTAGTAACTACTGCTTCCAAATGAAATACATTCTGCCAGGTTTTTCCAGATAGGTATCTCAAGGTTCTGCCATCTGCCTGGCAGTGCCAGCATGGCAAAATGGCACAATGGCATATTTCTGCATCAAATTGTTAGTCCACTTTTGGCTGTGTTTCTGCTCAGCTTTGGATTTACATATTTTACATGACAAATAACATGGTTTCTTCTCAAACTATTACCATTGTCCAACAAGAGCTACTAAGCACAGTACTTGGTAAGTGCCAGTACATTCCCTCTAGCACATTGCTAGGCTTTCTCTCAATAAATTATGAGCCCTGCTACATAAGTGTGCAGTGGTCAAGCACCCCTTGGAGTAAACCTAATACACTTCTAAAGCACTAGGCTCTTGTCATACCCTGGACTGACCCCAGTCTAACTCCAGCTCTCCAGCCAACTCCACTTCTCTCTCTTGCAAACTCTGGTACTATCTTGTACATCTGGCAACTCTGTATATCCAGAGTTCAATTATGCTTCTCTTCTTGCCCCTCCATCTCATGTAGCCTTCCCTATATACTAACAGGTTGAACTAGCTACCAGCTGGCTGATATTACCTCCAGTCAACATGCTCCCAACCAGAGTTCCCTGGACCTCTTCTGCACCTTGTCAATGACCTATTCTGACTGTAGGATGCAATGACCTTACTTAGCAGTTGATGTATGTATATACCAACTCATTATAAAATCTAATTGATGTTCTTCCAACCATGAAATAAATACAGTAGTTAATTTCACTTGGTCAGGACTTCAAGTCCAACCTTAAGTGAAGACTGTAAACCATTCTCACATTGTTGACAAGCATCCCAACCACATGTGCGAAGTGCCCTAAGACAGTACATGCATTGTTAGTGTGCACATGAGTCAGATCTAATGAGCAAGCTGGTAAGCTCCAGTCAAATATAATGGACTGATTATTGCTATATCTAACAAGCAAGCTGGTGAGCTACAGGTGATGTAAGTAAGTGTTGTATCATAGAAATGAATGTAATGCTTACCTCCAGTCAAATGTAATGGACTGGAGGAAAAAGCCCATACATGAGGCAAACATGTAGCATATCATCTGAGCATATCAAAAAAGGAAATATAGGTAACTACTATGAATGGCTGTATCTCCAACATGCATGTCCAGTCAAAGTCCATTCCAACCACCTGCAATGTTATGGACAAACTACTGCATGTCCAGACTATGTCTGCTCCAACCCTATGCAACTCTGTACACATAGTAAACTAGTATTGGACTTTACTCTGATTTGAAATGTAACCTTTGTACTATATCTCTGCACTTCAACTTGCAATGAAACTATCCAATTCTGCTCATATGTAGTGGAGGTTATTACAACTATGTTAAATGCAATGTCATACATGAGCTACATAGTGGCTCCACAATATATAAGTCTGCTTTACTCTGAGACCATGTCTGAACTTACTCTGCTCACAATTGACAACTCCAAGCATATTTGTGATAGCAATAGACAATGTAGTACATTCAATCTACAGGAGCCTTGGCAAGTTAAATGAAAGCAAGGCAGAAATTAAAAAGGGCTGTGTTTATAGATAGCAAGAAGGTTTAGCTGATGAGTCAGCATAAATGAGTCATGCACAGCATGGAAAAGAGGTGTTTAGATGTAAGACACTCCCTAGAGAGCAGTTCAAGGAAGAGAAAAACAACTAAGTGAAAAGTGTAAGCATAGAAAGTGTAGTGAAAATGTAGCATCCATAACAGTAGACATGATGTGGTAGAGGCCAGCAATGCCAAGTGCCTTTTCCTACTGTAGTGATCTAACCTAAAAGATAAAATGAGGGAGAGTGTCAAACATAGGGCATATCATCCATCATGTCCATAACTTGAGATCAGATGCCATGTAGTATTCTTCCTTATGAGAGAGATACAATGATGTAAGAGAATGTGTGGTAAAATAGTTGTGGCACAAAATAACTGTCTGCTTGAGCATGTAGTTTCTCTTTGCCAACATGGAATTCCAGAACAAAAGACATGTTGGGTAAGGTATAAATGCTTATACCATGGTAATTAGTGCCTGTTATATCTCAAAACTCCCTAGCATACCTCTGGCCCTCCAGGCCCAACACCACTTGTTTATCTACAAACTCCAGTACATTCTTGTGCAGTTCACAACTCCAGACTTCCAGACTTGACTTAGACATTTCCTCATTCTATTGTTTCTCATAAGTGGCTCAAAAAAGTGTCTCAATGTTTGCATGTGTTACACTAAACAATCCAAAATCCAAGAACTGCTAACTCTCACTCTAACATATGTAGTGTATGGATTAAATAAAGTACTGACTCTTGGCTTTCTATGGATCCAAGATTTAAGGAATTTGATTAAGATCACAGTCAATGTAACTGGGCCATGTAGATAAGATTTAGTGTCCACAAAATAGAGGGAGGGGGTAGTTACTAGAGAGGTCAGTTATCTACTCTATCTTACAAGAGGTTTACTGAGAGTATATGGCTATATAGAAGCAAATTTGATCTGGATTTTAAGTTAGGAAAAGGGTTGGATGAATACAGCACAATGTATGGCAAATTTGGCCTTCTCTATACTACTTTATTAAGCAATAATAGCCTGCTTTCTACTACACTCAAGTTGTGTAATAGCAGTCACTAGAACCTAACATACTATAGATCTTCTTAGACCAGTTTGAGAAGAAATTTTCAAAAAGAAAAAACAAGAAAAACAATATTATTTCATAAAGAGGTAAAAATGAATTTTAATAACATTAGATAGTGGAGTTTATATATGGTGTCTTGCACTAAATTACATAAAGGTGACATCATATATCCCTTACCAAACATATATGTAATTATTTTATACCATGCCAGGATTATTAATATGTAATCAAAAATAAGAGTCAAATAAGTATCCCAATGAGTCATTATTTTGAAATGACTGCCATTCTCTTGAATCTTAATCAAAGCTCCAAGTACAAATTGGATGGATAGAAGTTGCATGAAGTGAGAGAAGGCATCCAAAAGACAAGCATGGACCTGGTCAGAAGTCTGGTGACAACACCCTATTGGATGTCTTCCCTTACTTCATGCAACTTCCATGTACTCAAAGTATTATGTACTTCATCACTGTGTTCATCTTTCCCATTTTCAATTGCTGTCTTTGCTCCACATACAGACCCCTCATTGCCACTTTCAATGACTTGATTTAAAGATGGAGTACCAATTCAATGCTGAAGTTCAGCTACAGACATCATTTTCATGGTCTCCATCTCCTCACTTTCAACATGCTTTGTTAAAAACTCCATCACTCTTTGCCACCACACCCATTCTGTTAAATTGTTTAATTCCCTGCATGCTTCAGGGTCTTATGCATTCCTTCAATCAGTTTCTTCCTAGTGAGAAAGTCAGATCTCCACCATTCCATGACCACCTTTTTTACTTCTCTTTTCCCTTGAATGTAATTGTGGGTTGTGACTTGTGCTGCTGCCATAAAGATGGGGGCTCATTGAAGAGGTATTCATGTCCTTTAATGGTCTCCTTTGCTTTCATCATTAAGTGTTTTGTAACTTCCTCTGATGTCAATGGTCATAATAACTCTCAAGACTTTTCAAGCTCCTCCTTGTAGTCCAAGTATATCCTGATAAGCATTGACACTCAGGTGGGAGACACATTCCTTCAAGTGGATGAGGACATCATGCAGTACCCAAGTAGTCTCCTTCTGTAGTGCTTGATATCCTGATCATCTCTTATGGTGACATTCTTGTGGTTCTACATAATACGAGTTCTTGTTGCTTCAGTCATAATTGCCTCTTCATACCTTATTTCATGGCACCTTGTTTTTTTGCTACTCTAATGATATGGCTGTCTTCATCTGCTTTCCACTCCCAAGCTTGGGTGATGTTGAAAAATGCCCTTTGAACTATCATTATATGCAAAGATGCAGTTGAACTCTATGTGCAATGTTCCATAGAGACTCTGTACCCGGCTGGTGATCTAAATCTTGGCATTGCACCAGAAAATAAGTGAAACTCCATATTCATGTGCCCTAATGACTCCCTGCATACCAAAGCCTGGTAAATGCTATCTGAGATGAGAATCTATTTCCTCACTATCCAGGGGCTTGGCAACATAAGCCTATAAGTGACAAACTGAGTTCTACAGCATGGCAATATCTTTGGTGCACAAGAATAACCTGTTAAACATGTAAGAGAAATGGAGAAAGAGAGTTGCTGGAAAGAGCTTAATGATTGGGAACAGTCCTCAAAGTCAGAAGGTGAACTGGCTCCCAGAGCTATGCCTCCTTCTCCTATATATACTTTTTCAGAACAATATTGGAAGACTAGCCTAGGAGTTTGGGGGGTCTCAGAAACATTGGTTTGAACCAAATATTCAGTCTGGCAAGTTAGTTATGCACTTTAAAACAGTGCAATGCATGTTCACCTATAGCCACACTGGGAAACTGGTACATATCAGTTCCACATCAACAGTTAGATCAACTAGCTGTGTCGAAAACTCTATCTCAGCAGGAGTAAACACAATTTCATCATTACATTTCTTCTCATGCATACTCATCAATAAGCCCTTGTCTACCAATTGGGATGTCTCTGCATCACGGCCGCAGTGTCCCTGCAACTGTGTTTAGATAGTCACTCAAACATGGACATCAGTGATGATGGCGAGTCTTGTCCAGCTGGCACTCTTTGC
This sequence comes from Boletus rubescentipes, assembly GCA_038092775.1. NCBI lineage: Eukaryota > Fungi > Basidiomycota > Agaricomycetes > Boletales > Boletaceae > Boletus > Boletus rubescentipes. The sequence goes on along the minus strand of JBBPRA010000184.1, from coordinate 35,675 downwards.
AGTATGAAGCTCATTTTACTACAAGCCAGATTACACCACCTCGATGTCAAGTCTATCATTAACATGTCACAAAAACAGAGAGGTTTGAAATGCAATTTGGCAACTGGCAAAGTGACTCCACTTTGGTGGATAGTCAGAGAGTAAGGAAATAAATATCCTTAGGTAAGTATTTTTAGAACAATGCTGTGTTTGTAATTGTTGACAAATTCATTATCAAGAAGAAGGAATATTCCTGCTTGCTCATGAATGTAAATTCATCATGGTTGGACTTGTTAGAGATTGAAGATATCAGGGAGCTTCGTTACTATGCTAAGCGCCTCGAGTGAGATGGGAGATCACGTGCCATGGACTGAAGGAATGAAAGCCATTGGATGACAACCTCCTGAAAGCAGATCAGCTGGAGCATGAGACCCAATGAAGGCACAGACAAAGCAGAAGTGCTCCAGATGTTGAAACTCTGCTATAACCTTGCCACCCATCATCCTCAGCACACATTCCATCATGCTCAGGCAATGGGTGCTCCCTGTATTGTGTGTTGGGGATCATCTGTCAGGGGAGGTCCACCAGCGACATATATCTTATCTAATGCCTCAGAGAAGCCATCCTGACTCACTTTGTTCAGTGCAAGCTTGTCACCATGATGACCCAATTGACAGGTCTCAGTTCTTCATAGGAAAGAAGCATGAATATAATCAACATTTCACCACATACTATCAGGCGACTCCATGCATGGTGCACATGGAATAGTAGTTTCTGCTATGGTCTTAAGATTCATTGTATGTCACCCATATTAATGTATTCAATATACTGCAGGTTAGCTAGATGCATATCGAAAAGTGTCACAGGAGGAGCCCATGTCGACAATGTTAGAGGACATGGAGTGTCTTGAAGGGAGAATGGGTTATACAACATAGTCTAAGGCCAGACCAGTTGAGGAACACTGCCTCCATAGAGAGCAGTTTCAAAATGTTCAGGAATAATTATATCTGGTGCTCTTCATTGATATGGTGATTTCCCTCCTCATACCCCAATTGAATTGCCCTGAGATAAAGGCATGCACGTGAGGAATGTCATGCAAGCGTTTCCCATTAGTCCCTCAGTGAGGCTTTTGGCTATGAGATACAATCCATAGTGATAGATCTGTGCTCTTGAGTGGGTTCAGGAATATGAACAATATGAAGGACATGAATGGGACAACGACACAAATCACCACAGGGATTATCCTTGTGTGCTTGCCATGGGCCATAATGAAACAAGATGAGATAACTGACTAGTAAGCCCAAATTTGCTTCGAAATTGCGGACTTGTCAATGTCCAGGACAACACAGGAGAATTAGCGCAGAGAGGGTGAATTCAGCTGATGGTGAGTGGTGGCTCTGAGTGAAGAGGGCAAGAAGCAGAGCTGATGACAAGACACTCCTTGAACCAAGTGGGCATACATGTTGACAATTATGGTACAATGTCACCCGCATGATGCATAGAGATATGACATGGGATGTGAGAAGTGCAGTGGTACATGATTGTGGGAGACATGATCACAAAGAGTCATAGTATTCAACAATCTATGACTCATTGTTGACCCAATAGCATGTGGTCACCCACATGGCTTGTTCCAATGGAATGTTGTGTGTGAGATTCATGGACAGGCAAGCAACAAGAACTGCTTAATATAGGGTGGTATGCTATGATTTTCCTATTAATATGTAATACCTGCAATAGCTAGCCTATTAATGAACATGAGATTGACACATGCTCACTATTTGTCATCACAAATCCAAGTTGTTGGTAATTGTCAGCATGAATGCTATGTGCATAGATGATGATTGAGGTCACTCGTTCATTGGTGTACCACAGAGCCCAATGTCATGGATGTATACATAGTAACTCTGACTATGCTAATTCCTGCCGAACGTACGATACTCATTCCATCTGAGAACAAAACTTTGCTTCCATTGTTGCTAACCCGGTCACAGCAGTGGCCAACGCGACCAGTCCTGGGACCCAAACAGTTGCTCTCAGAACATTCCTACTGACACGCCACTTACTCCACACTCCCATCACTCTTATCCCTGCCCCAGTCTCAACCATTGAAGCCTATCTCCAAAGCCTCAAAAATCATGGAAAGAATGAAGCTGAAGTGCTCGGGAGTACTAGACACTCTTGCCCTGTGACAAGGATTCTACTAAGAATGTAGCATTTGTTGAGCTTGAGCACTGTGATACAATTGATCTCTAGCCTCATTTTCTCCCAGGATAGCCAAAGTGCACCTGCTTAACCCTGCCGAGATGCAGACTTGTAGGGAATTTTTTATTGAAGACTAGTAACATAAGCTTTCCCTCTTCTCATACCCAAGAAAGACGGCTCATTGTAACCTTTGAAGACTACTGTTATCTGAATATTCCCACATTGTTCAATATTTCATCCCTGAACTCATTGATGACATGCAAGATGGTTCGTCGCCATGGGACGACAACATCACATGTATGAGACACAAAATGGCCACATTTTCACACTATCTCGAATCCTGGCAATTTCACTTCTGTTTCCTTGCCCCAGCAGCGATTGTGAACGAGTTTTGTTCCTGGAAACGTGTCCTCACATTCCAGCCAGTGGTTGGGCAACAGCCTCTTGCTGCAGCCTCCCCAGCAAGGCCCACCACCATGTCATACACACCATACCTTTCATCCCCAACCAGACACACCTCGATCTTCTCCGATCGGCAAAGTCATGACATGCTTCTATCATCCGGCTCGCATGCATTTGGTCATCGGTGGTGGCGCTCGCCAATCAGAAGAACTGTGCCAGTATGTTCAACAGTGTGATGCCCTTTAACACTGCACCACTGTCCTGTCAGTCTCCCTCTCTCACATTGCAGCATCATGACTTACTGGGCTTCTCCAGGAAACCCTTCATCTTTTCTCAACTCAATGTCTTCTCTCCCTTCGCCTCTTCGCCTCTTCGCCTCTTCCTCTTCCTCTTCTGCCTTAGCCTCCGATGCAAGGAGCCTCTCTACTCTTTCCCTCTTCACTGCAACCGCATCTTCTCCTGTGCGCATGCTCTTATCTGATATCATCACGAACATGAACCAACTCACCATGGGGAAGGCACACCCCAGAAGTTCCCAATCTCAACATCTTGCTGCTCAACTTGCCCTCCACTGTGCACTGACCTCGGACGGACCCTACGCTCCAAGAGGCAATGGCCCTCCATGTTGACGCATCCATTCCTTCTTGGGGCAGAGAAGAAGTTTCATGGCGACCTCCCAGCAGCCCTGGGATCTGGTCCATATCGTTGATTACCCTGCGGACTGGAACCTATTTGCTCTGAGTGCTGCTATGTCCAACCTGGGGTCTCAAGGGTGATATCATGTCACTTACCATGATATGCGGTGTCACCAGGGCCCAGTGTCAATCATATTAGGGTAACACGGATCATAAGTCAAGAAGCAGAGAGTGGATGTCAGAAGGGGTTTGCATGGATTGATAAAGGAATGCGTTGAAAGAACAAATTCTCACACATTCATCCACACATATGTATTGTGGATTTCCTACCCTTTGAGTACAATTGGTGGCCTCTTTCGGCGCTCCACATTTTTAATACTGTTGTCATAGCGAGCTATCTTCTAGATCAATTCAACTGCTTCCTAACTCAGCCCACTAATGCTGCATATTCCGAAGTTGGCAAAGTTGATTTTATAAGGAAAGGTGAGCCTGGAATGGGTATTGGAAAAGGATCCTTTGGGGAGTTGCTGACATTCCCACTGTTGACATGCATTCAATTTCCAATGTCCCCTGATAAAGACAACTTTCCAGAAACCGCTACACCAATGCGTATCCCTTGTCTGGCCAGCATGGTGATCCCAGGCTCCCCCCAGCAATCGCACTCGCCCACCTCACTGGCTTGCACACCTAATTCGTCAGTTATCATTCCTAATTTTCCACAGGATGGTATTTCAATCCAACTGGTGGGTTTGGTCGCTACGCCCTCCCTGGCTCAGATTATGCTTCCACACATGGCAAGTGATGATTTGATGGACGTGGATGTGGGAATCGGAAATTGACCTCCCCAGAACTCAAGGATGGGCCAGCTCGCCCTTTGCATAATCACCATTCTGCTGACACACAGGATGAGCCAATGGCCATGTGTTCCACTGGCCAGTGCACTTTCCAATTTTAAAGATATTTTGTAATCTACTTAGGGTTAGAATGATGCTTGTCCATGAAAAAATAGCTGTTTTCGCCACACTGAAACACATCACCATTGCGGTAAAATCCATGTCCCATACAAGGGAAATATCACACACAATTTCAAGCATATATTCACAAATTTTGCACCAAGTACATGTCATAAAGTAGAATACTTGTCCATTTGAACAAATGTGCTGAATGCAGCAAAGTGATACACACAAACAAAGCATTGAGTGAGACAACCACAGATTCACTGCAATTGGACAGATATGTCAAATATCGCAAAACATGTAATCTGGGTGGCTTTACATTACATTGTGTGTGGCTATATTCTTGATCAACAACATTGACAAAGATCAATCACATGCCATGGCGTTGAGTGCCACAAATCGTCAATTCATCAAAACGCGGTCAATCTTTGATCACACCAGTAGAAGACAATGCGTGTTGATTGAAGATGGCGTGATGATCTCACAGTCAACCCCCACACGTGGAGCTCAATGTCACATGAGGCAAATGTGTCGCACCATTGTTTGTAATAGACCTGCGGAGTATGAATTGTGCTGTGATGCAAACATTGTCCCAATGCTATTTCAGCTTGAAGGGTCATTTAAGCGGGACATTCACACACCACATCCCTTCTCTCCAAAACATGTGCAGAAGTTCTGTAAAGTGATCTGTAAGTTCTACTTGACATCATTGGGACTGACATGAGTTGATATGATTTGATGACCATCCCAGTGCATTTTAAGTATCTCCACTGATGATTCCAACATGATACTGATGTTGACCGCCAGTGACAAGTGAGTGTCCTTGTCATGTCGGGGGCTGACCCCAGGCCAACTCTGGCCCTCTGGACAACCCGCTTCTCTTTCTCGCAAACTCTGGCACTATCTCGCGCATCTGGCAACTCAGTATGTACGGAGTTCAATTATATTGCGCTCCTTCTTTCTTCATTTCAATATGTCTATATTCATGCTATCCTCCATTTCGTAGATACTCTGAATCCTGTGTCCCGCTTAGTACTACTGTACAGCTCCGGCTTTCGCACTCCTTGTCACAGCCTGGACCCATCCCAGACTGTGCTCCTTACTAACTCGTTACTAATCTCCATTCCTCGTATGTCATATAACTACTCGTAGTTACTCCACTTGAACTTTAGCTCAAATTGATACTTGGACACAACTCCCTCCCGGTCTCCTTGTTGTTACCTCTGATCTCCGCTCCACTCCTAAACAAATTTTGGGAGACACTCAAGCAAAGGGTGCAGCACATGCACTGAAGCCGAAGTCCCATCTGACCAATAACTCTGGAGTTGACCCAGTCTCTAACAGTCCTGTCTATCATCCAAGATCAATGCTCAGTTGAAGAAGCATCAAGGTTCATCCCAACTGTCCCAACCTGGGGGTGTGCATCAGCCAAATGGAATAGCCTGTGGGTGGAAGGCGAGCTGACTCTTGATAAGATGAGAAGAACATATCATCACACTATTGAAAAAATTTATGATGCACATGCAGCAAGAGTGTTGGTTGAAAACTGGTGGTGGCACTTCATACAATCAAAGGTATACCAATGGGAACAATGAGTGAGCTCACAATCGACCTGTAGCCTTGGATTTGCAATGACATGCGGTGAGCTTGTAGACATGAATCTCATGTCGATAATCAATTGGCTCATCCACACACTTGATTTACACACAACTGTACTGACACAATGATCCAGAGCATGGTTTCATTTTCTACCAATCATTATGACATTATATCTATTCTTATTAATGATGTCATAGCTTCTCATATCGCACCATCTACTTACAATGTAGTGCGATTTCTTACCATTCTGTTCTCATATTGTGCAACAATTGCACAATGTGCCCTCATTCCTTCATCATGGGCTCCTTCCTGGGACTCCCCCACCCTTTACTATAGATTCATCCACTTATACACACAACGCTCTGAATGTAAATAAGCTGGGTCCTTATAACCCAAATTACTAACCTCTCAACTCCTACACTCGAGTGATAGCTCCTCAATCTACTTGCAAGAGTATCAAGCACCAAGTGAGTGTTCTCACTGGTTCATCCCTTCGCTGTTACACAGGCTTCTGCTTTGTTATCAAGCACTTCGCTTCACTGGCGTTGGTCATTTCTGATCCTGCAGGATAACAAATCTGTGGCACCATCACCTTGGACATTGTTCCAAGAACGTGCTTTGGCATGCTAATGCCAAACTCAAAGGTATACCTTCTCTGACCCCTCCCAACACCTCTTCTCCATGGCGAGGGTGTCAATTGAGTAAAGCTCATGAGCGGGAATTCCCTGCCTCATCTAAACAAGCTACATTCCTTGACCTTATTCACACTGATTTATGTGCAATGCCGACTTTCTCACATTCTCACAATAAATGGATCATCATCTTCATAGATGACGTTTCAGGCTTTGCTGCCCTTCACTTTCTGCCATCTAAAGCAGATGTCGTTCATTGTTTCAAAGATCTGGTCTCTGGGGCTGACACTCAGACTGGTTATCAGTTAACATCTGTGTGTTCAGACCAATGAGGGGAATACATCAATGATAATCTTTGGACGTTCCTATCATCCAGAGGCATTGAACATCACACCTCAGTGCCTTATACCCCCGAACCAAATGGTTGAGTTGAACGATTCAATTGTACCATCTACGAGACTGCTTGTTTTCCACCTTCCTTCTGGCAAGATATGGTGGAAACAGTTCTGCACATCTATACTTGCCAACCTATGCATCGTCTTGGTTGGTCGCCTCCAATATCTAGATGAGATGGTGAGATCCCTGATGTGTCGTACTTAGAGGTTTTTGGATGTTTGGCATGTCTTCTTATCCAAAAGAGGATCATCAAAACAAGCTATCAGCTAATGCCAAAGAAGCAACCTTTATTGGTTACAAGAAAGGTACCAAAGGATACTGTTTCTGGTCTCCTATGCACAGAGTGACAAGCTGCCTCCCATTCCTCAAGGCAATGAAGATGAAGTTGATTAGGATCCGGATCCTAAACCTCAAGAAGATGTACTGGTCAATCAATGCTATTCATTTCCACCTATGGAAGATCAACACTATTCCAATCAAAAAGTCCCTCCAGGTGATCAACAGCCACCTGATGATCCTTCACATCCTTCACATCCTCCTCCTACATGTAGGTTGGTGTCACCTGCTATACCCGAACCGAAAAGAGGACAGAGAGCTCACAATCCTTGGATCATGTCATACCAGCTGCATATAATGGAATTGTACTTGGTCTCTAACCTGATGGGAAATCACATTGTACATCTGATATGCCATTCCATGCACCACTGGTACCAGTGGTACCTGGATTCCACCACCCTCTGCCACTGCCAGTGGCAGAGACAGAAATGCATTGATCTGCTCAAGCATACCATCAAATGGCAATGCCATCCATCATGCTTGCACATTCCCATAACACCTTGTGAATCCAAGTGCATATGCATGGTATGTGTTCTTTCCCCTCTTGTCTGGTGGGAACAGCACATACACCTTGCTCAGGTCCACCAGAGCACCCAATTCCACATGCTTGTTTGCAATCCAACATTGTACCCAAAGTCTGTCCACATCATATACTGGAAACTCATGTCCATTCTGTCTGTGTCACATGTCAAGTCAAGCACAAGCTATCCAGGATCTGTGGCTTAGATCTGGTGTACACTAACACCAGACACTGTTGGTTGGTCCACAATGTCACCTGTTTGAATCTGCCAGTTTGCTGGTGAACATCAGGAAAGGCAAAGGTTGTGAAAGTCCCTGTTCCTGTTCCAAGTGTCCCATTCCCCAGCATTCACCCCAGGATCACCAAGTGATTAACATACATGTTGATTCTGCCCATATGGATGGTGAGAGTGATGGGCACACTGTTCCCCAGAAATCCATTCTTCTTCCAAAACTGTGGGGCATTCTCAACCCATCAAGGCCATTCCTGTTGCCTCTGCTGATGTAGTTGACCCGTGTCATTCAATCCCATTTCCAATGTGCGGTTATGCTTGTCTAGTCATTCTCTATCATTAATGTTAGAATTGCAACCTGAACTTCAAGTTCAAAGTCAGACTTACAAGATGTCAGTGACTCAAATTACCTCTTCACAAGTGATGGGCTCTGGGTACTCATGCTCAGAGTGAATGTCTTGGAAATGCATCCTCACCAGTATTTGTGCAAAGAACATGACTATCATATATGCATGATCCACAGTCAAGGCAGATGAGGGGGCTGTGAGGAAGACATGTCTGACTCTTGGACCATGGGGGCCATGTCTAGAAGTGTGTTGGGCACAAATGCCAGCCAGATCTCTTCTTGGCTGCATGATCTAACATGCATCATGTGTCCTGTGGTGAGGACTGAAACAATCACAAGACATGGATGGGACTACATATTGACAGAATGACATGCCCCACCTACTCTGGAAATTGAGGTAAACATAGGAAGCAGATGTTTCCTATAATGTCTGAAGACATTTACCCTTTGGCACTGGGGTCATGTCACACAGGAAGTACTAAGCCTCACTCACCCTAAGGATTACTGTATCACATCAGTTGATAAATACTGATAACCTGATTATTTAATCAACATCATCAATAACTGCAGCCACTGTATACTTTCAGCCTAATGGCCCCCCCACCAGAACTGCCATTGAGTAACAGGACTCTACAGGAATCCCACAATGATGGTAGAAAATCCCCCCTCACCATGCATGAAATATTCAAGCTGGAGGCAAAGAGCATTGACTTGCAATATGAGCATGACACTCATTGTGTACTCCAGTATCTCACTGAGTCTTCTGAGTTCAATTTTCAAACCTATGAACACAAAGATCATCAGATTCCTTTCACCACCTATACCAGTAGAAAAGCTTCAATGTGGTCCACAATCTATCACTGAGCAACATATCCTTGGTCCTGTTCATATCAAAGAAGCAAGCTATGAGGGAAATGAGCAGTTGATAATGGAGTGGTTCAAGCAATATACTTGCATACCAAGGACAAGAGGAAGTGCACTGGACTAGATCAAGTTCAAATATTGTGCAAAGACCACACATCCTTTGATCAACTTGATTAGATGGTCATAGTTTTCAGCTGGTTTTATTTGATGATGGCATTCACACATTCATTGCATAAGCAGTACCTGGGAATAAACACTGGGTGTGGCCTTATGCATGCATCCACAGTCCTGGAGCATAAAGGACTATATACCACTCAGATGCATAGGCCCTTTTACTGTTATGAGTTCTTTCTCTTCATCCCACACTTAGTCCCTGCTTGGCTCATTTTGCTTACCTCATATTTTCCCCAACCTTCTATCCTTTTCTTTTGATTACTCAGCAATAGTTCTACAACCTTCCATTACATTCTTTGACTTGTATTACTAATACCTTCTATAACATTCCACCTCTTTCTATCTAGTTCTTTTGCTTACCTCATGGACTCTTGGCCTGGCATTATAAACCTCAAGTTGCACCAAGTATAGCTGCACAATGCCATCTATTACATTACAGAGACCTGAATCTGTGATTGCTGGAGAGTTGTCAGCTGGACTGGAGATCTAGCTGATCTCTGATAGAAGAAACCAGAAGACCTATATAATATTTCAAAGCAAATAGTAGATCAGTTGTCATCAAAGGATGTCATCAAACAGATCAACTTACAACCTGAAGATAAGTGTGACCACATCTTTTAATAGTCTGTGTTGTGTAACCATAATGCATTGTGTTACATGGATCTGAATGAGGCAATTAGAAATGGAGATGTTGGAATAATGGAGCAGACATTGCCATACCATCTTTTCTGGTTTGCAGGGGGAAAAACTTGAAGTATACATACATACCATAGAGATTTTGGAGCTGCTTCAATGCTTGCACCATGATTGGCCAGCTGATGTGAAGTAAGTAGTGTCACTATTAATGTATATGGTGAATCTACTAACTGCATGACAGAGACTTTGTGAAATGGCAAGGTTGGCTTATGAAGCTGACAGAATGGCCAAATGGATTTTTCCTGATAGATTGCAGTCAGGAGCATAACATCCAAGATATTAAAGTCACACACCAGGTTCAGGGATCTAACACATCATGGGACTTGATGAAACACATTAATTCTGCAATACTAACCCTCATGCATATCCATAAGCACATGGAGCAGCAGCTCTGGACACTTCAGCAAGATGCATCATATACCAATCCTGCAAAAACAATGAACAGTTAGTGACTTGAGGGTGTATATCAGACTTCGGAGATTCATATGGAAAAGGATGAACAACATGCAAGAGCAAAGGTGGACCATGTCAAAGATGTTATATTGTTAACTTTACCTGCATAGTGCATAGGGAAGACTACCTGTGGCTGACCCTTGATGACTAGGATCATTCCAGGGGTTGTAGGACCTGGGTGGACTCTCTCTAGGAGTGAGAGAAAGGAGGGAAAAAATCTCTTGTATATTCAGAAAGTGAAGCTTGCTATATATAATGGGTGTTGTGATTCTCTTCCTTGGCAGTGCCCTTTTTCTCATATCTTCATTTTGTGCTACATCTCCCTTCCTGGGATCCTTCTCTTATGCTTACCATCATTACCTTCTCATCCTGGGACCTCTAACTTTCACTGTATGCACCCTTTAACCTCTATGCCATTCCTTGTGACACTACCTAACAGGAGATATCCTTCTTTCTTTGCTTAGTCATGGATGCTTACTTCTCTAGCTGATTCTCTTGCATTGGTTACACATCCCTCTTATTCATTGATCCTTCTCAGATCTTCCTTGACATTCTATTCTTACTCAGCAGAACATTCCACATTATTCTTCTCCCTTCTTTCACTTACCAAGCAGATCTCTTGCTGAGTATATAAGACTAGTTACATGTACTTAGTCCTCACTCTTGATCTGTGCAATCCATGTGTGGTACTTTCCTTGTCTTGAGTCACCAATTTCCAAGGCTTAATCCACCTTTGTTCTTTGTCACCTGGAGCTTACCAAGCTCTTGACCACCCTTGTTGCACCAGAGCTCACCAAGCTCTTGACTACCTTTGTCACACCAGAGCTCACCAAGCTCCTGATTACTTCTATAAGTCTACATCCTACTTTGAAGGACTCTTTGCTTGTTTTCCTCAACCAACCATGACACTTGTGTAACAATGGGTATGTATGTATATAAAGTAACTAATGGGGACTTCATGTACATATGTGTTCCCCATGTAGTATAGTTGGTCTGCTCTAGGTCCAGAATGACCTAAGATAGGTCCAGAGTAAGTTTGTACAACTCCAGACAGAAGTCCAATGGAGGTCAAGGACTTCTAAGTAGAGTTGGACTAGAGTTGAGCCAGACATGACTTGGGCTAAGTCAGATGGTTTTGGAGTGGTATGTAGACTACTTATGTACCATATACTAGTGTCTACTACACCTATGTAGAATTGTCATCTGTTCAACATACAGTGACCTCCAAAACTGTTGCAATGGCTAACCTTGATGTGGTGCACGAAGCACACCACAAACACCCATGGGAACTTCACTTCGCTTTGGTGGGAACAAACAAAGTACAAACCCTTGGCTACAAATTGACCCTTAGGTCATGTGATTTGGGCCAGTGGCTGTGAAGATATGGCCATTCCAAATCAGTAATACCATTGCAACAGTTTTGCACTATTTAATATTGACTAGGTATCTAGTACTTTGTATAGCCTTCTTTGGCCTTGATCACTGCCTCAATCCTCCTAGGCATGCTCTCAATCAACTTCTGACACTCCTCAGCTGGTATCTTCTCCCATTCCTCTTAAATCCTCTCCCACAGCTTATGAATTCTAGAATGCAATTTGAATGAAATTCCACTTGTGCTAGTGAAAGGTGCAAAACTGTTGCAATGGTATTACTGATTTGGAATGGCCATATCTTCACAGCCACTGGGCCAAATCACATGACCCAAGGGTCAATTTGTAGCCAAGGGTTTGTACCTTGTTTGTCTCCACCAAAGCGAAGTGAAGTTCCCATGGGTGTTTGTGGTGCGCTTCGTGCACCACATCAAGGTTAGACATTGCAACAGTTTCGGAGGTCACTGTATATCACTGGAAGGACCCATTTATTTTTGCAGGAGACTTTGCAGCAGTGGTTCCACCACCAATGCTTTGCACATTCAATAACAGAGCTATGGGAAGATGTACAAACCTAAAAGAATGTATTTAGTACCAGAACATTGTACTGATGTTATTAGGAGTGGTTACAAGTTGTTAAGAATATGAGATATCTAATTAATTCATAGCATTACAATAGTGTGATGTTGCTAATGGTGGTATAGTAACTGGCAACATTTGTATAGTGTCCAACAAGCTTGTGAAAAATGGAGGTTGTTTGGAAGTATAAACTATGAAATTGAGGAATTGTCCAGCCAACTGGACAATTGGTGGGCTGGTGTGAGATGCAGGCATAGACACTGGCTGTGATGAAACTGAGATATCTGAAAGACAAAAGCTGTAGATATTCACAAGTCAGTGATATGATGCACAGGAGATGCATAACCAGCATATCTTGACATTTCAGGTAGTTGGGTGTTTATTTACCAGCAGCAGGATCTCTTTGCCATAAGTGTTGATGAATGCCCAAGATGAGCCAAACACTGTTTGCAAGTCATTTAATGTCTTCAGGTAATGACTCAAAGTAATGGTGGTGAGAGGGCTGAGCAGAAGTAATATAATGCTGGTAAAGCAGGAATGGGGGTAGTCTTGTTTGTGAGCATCAGTGCACCACTAAAACAGGGCCTGATGAACATGTTGAAGATGTTCACCAGCTCTGCAGGTACCTTCATAGGTCACAGAGCCCATTGGTCATTTGCCTGAAGAATTGGTGTGTTTGGTAGGTTTGTCTCAGTAAGTTCTATCTTGATAGTTGTCTGAATGATGGAATTATTGAAGGGTAGTGTGGGTTTTGACTTGGATAGCATGTCTTTTGGAGTGCAGTTGTCACAACACACTCCTGTGGGTGCTGGAGGTAAGGTGTAAGTTTGATATGTTGTGGGATGATCTAGTTGACTCACAGAAATGGCCTGCATTAGCAAACTACTGTTTTTTCCACAGGATGTCACAATGTTACAGCAATGTTACAGCATGACATGCCACATCATCACAGTCACATAGCTGTCATAGTATGTCACATGGCTTACAGCACACTCACCACATGACAGTGCTACAGGCCTAACATGTCATGTGACCATGGTTAGAAATGTTGGAAATTGACATTGTAATGTCTAGTTTGCTCTTCATGATTATTACTTACTATAGTATCATGACTGACACCAATGAGCATGACTGACATGATTAGATCAGTCATATCATTATGATATCATTTTGTACCATTCTTTGCTGATTATTATGACATTATATTCTATTCTTATCAATGATGTCATATCTCACTATCTTGCACCATATACTTACAATCTAGTGTGATTCTTTACCATTCATTCTGTTCTCATATTGTGCTACTATTGCATAATATGTTCTCATTCTTTCATCATGGGCTCTTTCCTGAGATTCTTTTGCCCTTTACTGATGGTTTCATCCACTCATACAAACAATACTCAGGATGTCTTTAAGCTAGATGATTATAACCCAAAATACTAAGCTCTCAAGTCCTACAATTGAGTGATAGCTCCCTCAATCTACTTGCAAGAGTATCAAGCATCAAGTGAGTGTTCTCCCTCACTGGTTCATCCCTTTACTGTTGCCTCTCATCCGGTTGGGACTAGCAATTCTGATAAGAAATGCCTCTTGCTGCCCAACCACCATCCCTTCCATCACATGCCAGTGTCCAGTGCCCTGCCTGACCTGCTTGAGTGTTTCCAGCTGTGCCACAATGACAATGACACCAACACTGCCATGCTGCAATGGCATCAGTGACACCACCACCACCAAGTGATAGGGACAACAACAACAGTGACATTGATGGTGCCACTGTGTCCATGGCACCAATACATCCTCAAGCCTTGCTGCCACTCAATGCAACAAGAACAGCATGACATGACAAGCACAACAGTAACATGCCCTGGGCTGTACACCATTGCATGACAACAACCTGCCCCAGCTCATATCACCACCACAATGACAGTGACATTCTAGTCATGCCCACCACCACACTCCTGGGTCCTCCTCCCTGTCTACAATCAAGCCCATGCTGCCATGGTAGCACAAGCTGTGATGATGTCCATGTGCCCTGGGTTGTGCCACCACCACTGCAAGACAATGTGCCCTGGGCTGTGCTACCACCACTGCAAGACAATGTGCCCTGGGCTGTGCTACCACCACTATGAGATGACAATGATGACAACAACAGCACAACAGCACCATCCATGCCACTAAAACAACAACAATGACATCATGTCACTACTACCACCACTGCCACAGCACCCCCACATCAACAATGATGATGACAGAACAGTGGCACTACATATGCCACCAAAACAACAACTATGATGATGATGCCATGTCACCACCACTACCATCATGTCTCAATATCAACAATAATGATGAGAGGTACCCCAGGCCATACCACATTGCAGCATGACAATGACACCACTAGCACAACAACAACAACAACTGTTATGGTCCCACCCTCATGGACTACATTTAAAACGGACTTAGTTGATTTTTCTCTTTTCACCTTATCTAATCGTTTCAGACTTTGAACCATGAGGAGACTCTCTATGAGAACTCACTTATCTCATGACCTTCACCAATTCACAAACACGTGTTTGCCTCATGGCGAACCTTGTTTTATTAAACTTAACTTTATTCTTGACAAGTTCATTTCTGTGCAGTGCATGGCTATGCTGCCACACACATGTTCCATGCTTCTCTTCCATTCTGCCACTGCCATGCAGTTGCATCATGTTATTAATCTCCACTATGCCTGCCCTAAGCAGTATCGGTAGATTTGATACCAACATATACATACAATATGATAGTATATAAAGATCAAGGAATCAACTGGCAACCCCAGTCTGATTCTCTTGGAGTTTCATCTCTAAAGTGGACTTGTTCAACTCCTCCCCTTGTTAGTGGTTTACGCTATCTAGTGGAAAGCCTAGGGCAAATTGACTTTGCTTTATTGGTTGTTTCAACAACAATGACATTGCCATGGAGCCTGTACCATGTATATCTTTTGTGTAAGGAACCAGTTGTAGTGAATTCCTGAATCCAATAAGGACAATCTTATTGACAAAAAGGTAAACTAATTGAATATTGGACTACCACCCATATTCAATGAGTTCTCCTGACTCAGAGATAATACTTCAAGTCTCTATTTTATTTATTGTTTAATATGCTTGTCACTACCTGCTTGTTGCATGTCAATATATGAATGACTTACACTAATGTAGGTTCAGGATTAAGAAGCTGAGAAGTCCTTTCCTAGTTGGATAACAGAGCACCAGGCTTCCTTCAATGGTATCAAGGCACTTGTAACCACCCCAGAATGCCTGATAAGGATTGATCATAATGATCCTGGTGAGAACCTGATTTTTCTCACATGTGATGCTTCAGACTGCTTTTCAGGTGCTGTCCTCTTATAGGGAAGAGATGTCAAATCCTTATGACCAGCTTCTTTTGACTCTGAGCCCTTCCACAATGCTGAACTTAACTGCCCCATTTATGAAAAGAACTTCTGGTGATCATTCATGCTAGGAAATGGCATAGGCATGATATACCTGTTACAGTCCCACTCACTGGAACTACATTTCAATGGACTTAGTCAATTTTTCTCTTTCTTTATCTTATCTGATCATTTCAGACTTTGAACTGTGAGAAGATTCCCTATGGGAACTCACTTGTCTTACGCCTTTTACCACACTTGTCTCATGCCTTTTACCACCCCTCATGTTCATGCTTCTTCTTCCATTCTGCCACTGCCATGCAGTTGCATCATGTTATTAATCTCTGTCATGCCTGCCTTAGACAGTATTGGTAGATTCAATACAAACATGTACATACTCTATGCCAGTATATAAAGACCAAGGAATCAACTGGCAACCCCAGTCTGATTCTCTTGGAGTTTCACCCTTCAAAGCAGACTCATTCAACTCATCCCTTCATCAGTGGTTTACACAGTCTAGTGGATAACCTGAGGCATTGACTTGCTTTCTTTGGATGTTTCAGTACCCATGTGGATCTTGGGCATAGGTATCTGACAGGTATGAGTATGGGTAGACCACTTAGGTACCCATACCCTGATCCATACACTAACATAGGTATCAAGCTCCAAGGCATGAATTAAGCCTCCATTCTACAATGCAAACCCTACCATACAAGTACATGGCAGTTCTGTCAACAAGTCTTAATGTAGAAGTCATATAGACCAATGTTTTTTTTTTGAGCTGCACAGCTTGAAGAATTCCATCATCCAGTTTCTCTTCCCCCTACCAGGTATCATGCAACTCAGTTTCTTGAGTTCTGCAAAATGAAAGCTCAGCAAGAAGGCTCAGGCTACTCTCGATGACAACATACCACAGAAAAGAAAGGACAATGCTGGAAGTAGTATGGCAAAGAAGACCCACATGGATCAAGACAGCATGCCTACCACAGAGATCTGTGTTAGCCATGGTGACAGTGCACCTGCTGCAAAGACTCACACCAACCAAGGAGACCATGCAACAGAGACAGCATCTCATCAATTGGTTGTATGCATGAAGGAAGAGGAAGAAAGTCTATGTATATGATGACTTTGAAGTTGTCAATGTCAATATAAATGAAGATGACCAAGGCACATGTGCTGATAGTGACCTACCTGAAAAAAACCCCAAGAACAAGCTTGACAAGCTGATCAATGAATGGACTTCCCCTATCTATGCATTTCTCTGGCAGTCCACACATATCTTCAAATGTGCTGCTCAAGGCTGTGGTGTCAAAGTATGTTGGTATACTGACATAAAGGATGCACACTTGACCAGGAACTTACAGAAACATGCGACAGCTTGCAAAGGATGGAGTGATGAGATCTTGTAGGCTACAGATCAAGCTGCAAATGCCAAAGAAGTAGAGGTGAAGCTTATAGGAAGGTACCTGCATGATGGTACAATCACCATGGTGTTCAAAAGGAAGGAGAAGGGGAAAATAACATACTCACATTGCCCACATACTCATGAGGAGACATGGTATCATGTGGTGGGTATCTGAGAATCTGTGTTCTTTTGGTATCATTAGTGATCATAGGTTCCTCATGTTGATGAAGACTGGATGGCCAGAGTACTACATACTGTCACCATCAACTATTTCATATGATGTCAGATTCATGTTTGCATGCACACAGTAGCACATTGTCAAAATGCTGCAGAAGTACAAGGGAAGGGTTAGCTTTACTACAGACACATGGACCTCACCAAATCATCATTCATTCATTGCATTTTGTGTTCACATGGAGCATGAGGGAAAGTTGTTGACCTTTCCATTGGACATAGTTGAAGTTACAAGGGTTAGTGATCATGATATAGTGTCAATATATTGTACTCACTCATCTCTAGTCACACACCAGGCTCACTCTTGCAACTGTTTTTGCAAAAATGCTAGAAGAGTTTGGATTATCAGACAAGGTATGAGAATGACAGCTTACTTACCATGTATTGGCACTTATCATTGCCTAGGTTCTTGGTGTAACATGCAATAATACTGCAAACAATGATGTAGCATACTGTAGTGTAGTTTACCTTATATGGTAATACTGTGTGTACTTATAAGTTTCAGACTCAGCTGTTGGAGTCCTAACACATATTGTTCCACAACCATAACCATTTCCCTTAAGAGCTTCCAAGCACAACAACCCTTGGTAAGTGCTAGAGCATTCCTACCTAGTTCAATGCTAGGATCACCATTCAATAGGGACATTGTTATATCTGTCATATTCTGAAATTCTCTAAGCCCAACTTGTTACGTGAACATCGCTGACAGTCAAGGAAAGAGAGCAAAGAGTCCTTCAAAGTAGGACGTAGACTTATAGAGATAAGCAGAGGTAAAAGAGCAAAGAGTCCTTCAAAGTAGGGCATAGACTTGGAGAGATAATCAAGAGCTTGGCGAGCTCTGGTGCGACAAGGTGGACTGAGGGCAAAGGTGGGTTAGGCCTTGGAGCAAGTGACTCAAGACAGAAGAGATGTGACACGTGTATTGCGCAGATCAAGAGTGTAGAATAAGTACAAATGTATGGACTTATATACTCAAGAGGAGATCTGCTGAGTAGGCAAAAGAATATGATGGAACTTAGTAGAATGTTCCGCTGAGTAAGAATAGAAGGTCATGGAACATCATGGAAAGAAAGATGAGTAAGAGGAGTATGCAGCAGATACGAGAGAATCAGCTGGAGGAGTAATCGTCCATGACTAAGAAGAGATAAGCAAAGAGTGTCCCCTGTCCGGCTGGTAGTAGTATAAGGAATGGCATAGGGGTTAGAGGGCCAGTACGGTGAGTGTAAGGGGTCCCAGGATAAGAAGATAGTGATGGTAAGCATAGGAAAGGGACCCCGGGAAAGGGGACGTGGCATGAAAGGAAGAAATGAGGAAAAGAGCGCTACCCAGGAAGAGAACCATAACACAACTCTGGCCCTCTGGGCCCAACTTCACTTCGATACATATGAACTCTGGTGTGTTCTTGTGTAATTCACAACTGAAGACTTCTGGACTTTACTTAGTTGATCCTTCATTTCATTGTTCTGTGTATGTACTATGCAGGTTCCCAGGTATTTTCTGATGATGGATAGCCTTTCCATGTGGTCAGATACCAGCAGTTTTTGCCATCACCATGGTGAGCTATGATCTGATCAATCTTGTACTCTTCTTCAGCATCAATTACGTTGGGAGAAGGTCGGGAGAAGTTAGGTCCATGTGTGTCAGTTTCTTGATAAGGGGAAAGGAGGGTGGTGTGGAAGACATCATGGATTTTCCATGTTGGAGGTAGGCATAGGTGATAAGTAAGGGGAGATATTACTTGGGTAATTTCAAATGGGCCGTGATGTTTAGGAGTGAGTTTCTTGGAAGAGTAGTGAAGGTGGAGATGAGTAGCTTCTAACCACACTTTATCTCCTACTTTCCTAGCTCCAAATCTTGTATATTTCCTGTATCTCACTTAATGAGCACAGCTCCAGCTTTATGACTTTCCCATCATAGCTCAGGTTATTCCTATCCTGAAGTTCTCACTCATCTTCATTCTTTATTACTCAGCCTATGTTCTCTCCTCATATATAAACTCCTAGATACTCTCTGTATTTCCTCAGTTCAAAAATCAATCTAATTTCTACTTTCTCTGCTCCAAGTCTTGAGAACTCAATCTCCCCCGCATTGATTAGTTGTGCTAAGTCTTGCACCCCTCCAACACATCTCTGACACAACTCCAAAATCTGGGACCTGAACTCTAGGCTGGATGCAGCACATATGCTGAAGCCAATGTCCCAACACTGCTTGTAACTCTGGAGTTCCAGAGTTAGTTCCAGAGTAGACCTGGACTTAACAGTATATTTAAACTCCCACTGTCACAGAGTTCACTAACCATATGGCTACCCACATCACCAAATCCCAGGCTCATGCCTTACAAGGCCAGCTATCCCTGATGAAGCCTACTGCAATGAGGAGTAGCCTCAGGACCCACTGGTCCAGCTCACTCAGGCCATTCAGAGCCTCACTCACATGAGTCATCATCTGATCTCTGACTCCACTCCTTACACCAAGGTCTGGGAGTCACACCAAAGGCAACAAATGAAAAATGTCTTTCTGTATATGCTATGGCTTCTATGAATGGCTTATCATGTCATTTGGTCTAACCAATGCTCCTGCAGCTTTCCAGTGGTTTGTCAATATGATCTTCACTGATCTCCTTGATGTTTGTGTTATTATTTACCTGGATGACATCTTTTTTTACTCCAAGGACAAGGCTTCCCACCAGGAGCATGTCCAAGAGGTCCTTCAGCAACTCCACAAACACAGGCTCTATGTGAAATCTGAGAAGTGTGAGTTCCACACTGACGCTACTGAGTACCTCAGCTACCAGCTATCTCTGTCCAGACTTACCATGTCCACAGAGAAAGTCCAGACAATTCAGGACTGGCCCAAGCCTTATAAAGTCAAGGACATCTAGTCCTTCTTAGGATTTGCTAATTTCTACCATTGTTTCATTGACAATTACTCCAATATTGTCACTCCTTTGACATGACTCACTTGCAAAGGTACTCCATGGAACTTTAGTGACTCCTGTCATTCTGCCTTCTCCAAGCTTAAGGACACCTTCACCTCTGCTCCAATCCCTACCCATTGGATTCCAGATGCTTCAATGATCATAGAGACTAACACTTCTGACTATGCCATTGCTGGCATCTTCTCCATCCATTGTCTGGATGAGGAGATTTGCCTCATTGCATACTACTCTCAGACTTTGTCTGCTCTGGAGTTCAACTACAATACCCACAATAAGGAATTGCTAGCCATTCATGAGTCCTTCTGGACTTGGCAGCATTATTTAGAAGGCTCCACATCTCTGGTCAACATTGTCACCAACCACAAGAACCTTAAGTACTTTGTGACAACTAAGCTTCTGACTTGCCAGCAAGCCCAGTGGTTGGAATTCCTCTCCCAATTCAATATAATTGTCTGCTTTTGCCCTGGTTGGTTGGCACAAAGTCTGATGCCCTCACTAGACACTGGGATGTCTATCCCAAGAGGGGAATAAGGACTACACTCATGTTAATCCTTACAACTTCCAGCCAGTGTTTATGCAGGAGCAGCTCACTACATCCCTCTGGGCAACATACCTTGCAGCTCCAGTACTTTGGGCTAGCACCTTGTTTGATGTGGAGAACCTCCACAATGACATTCTCTCCACTCTTCACCCTGACCCTTTGGCTGCCATCTATATAACCCACTCCAAGCCCTCTCACTCCTGTTGGACCATCAACTCTGACAGTTTCCTCTGGCTCAATGGTTGAATGTACATGCTGGACTCCAATGATCTCAGACTTCAAGTCCTCCAGTACAAGCATGACCATTCCCTCTCTAGACATTTTGGTCAGAACTGGATGTTGGAACTGATACACCACAAATACACTTGGCCAGGAGTATGTACATTTGTAAAGGACTATGTCTCATCCTGCACATCCTGTGCCCATGCAAAGGTAGACATAAGCCATATGGGTTGCTGAAGCAGCTCCCCATCCCAGAGAAACCCTGGAACTCTATCTCCATGGACTTCATACACCAGCTTCCTTTGTCCTCCAGATATACTGCAATCCTCATGGTAGTTGATTGCTTATCCAAGCAGTGCATATTCATCATGATCCCAACACATGACACAATCACATCTTCAGAGCTTGCAAAGCTCTTCCTCCTCCATGTCTTCTCCAATAGAGTTCCCTCCCACATCACCTCTGATCAAGGCTCCAAACTCATCTCTTACTTCTTCCACTCCCTTGGTAAAGCCCTAGACATCCACTTACATTTTACCTCTGGTTATCATCTAGAAGGTGATGGCCAAACCAAATGGATGAATCAGACACTCATGCAATACCTCTGGATATATTGTAACTATCAACAGGACAACTGGTCCAAACTCCTGCCTCTCATGGAGTTCATGTACAACAATGCTCTGAGTGCTACTGTTATATCTCAAAATTCTCCAAGTACAACTCCAGCCCTCTGGGCCCAACTCTGCTTAGATACATATGAGCTCCAGTGTGTTCTTGTGTAGTTCACAACTCTGGACTTCTGGACCTTACTTAGTAGTTTCTCCATTCTCTTGTTCCTCATATGTACTAGCTGAATCTTGTATATGTATTTCCTGTGTCTCACTTAATGAGCACAGCTCCAGCTTTATGACTTCCTGTCACAGCTTCAGTTGTTCCTATCCTGGACTTACTCATCTTCATTCTTCATTACTCAGCCTATGTCTCTCCTCATATATAAACTCCTAGATACTCTCTGTAATTCCTCAGTTTGAATATTGACTTAGTTTCTACTCTCCTCTGCTCCAAGTCTTGACAACTCAATCCTCCTCACATTGATTAGCTTGCACTAAGTCTTGCACCAGGAGGAGGCCCTTCTGATGATGACAATCTGGACTTCAATGATTCTCCTCTGATCTCAATGCCAATGATGATGAAGCCTACTGCGATAAGGAGCAGCCTCAGGACACACTGGTCCAGCTTGCTCAGTCTATCCAGAGCCTCACTTGTGCAAGTTGTCATCTGACCTCTGACTCTGCTCCTTGCACCAAGATCCAGGAATCTGACCAGTTTGACAGGATGGACCCCCCTTCCTTGTCCAGTGTGAGTTGAATTTCCAGGATTGCTCATGGGTCTTCAGCACTGACCACACTAAAGTCACATTTGTGCAGTCTGACTATACCTTTGGTTTGAATTCAACCTCCTTGAGATTGAGAACCCTGTGCTTCCTCTCATATGAATGAACAACTTCCACAAGTTTGTTCTGGCACTCCAGACAAATTTCAGACCTCATAACCTCATTAGGGATGTAGACCACCAGCTCGACCACCTGACAATGAAGGATGGTCATTAACATACATCAACATTTATGTTATGGAGTTCAACTGCATCACTTCACAAGTCTGTGGCTACAGAGAGGGTCCTTGTTCTAAGACATTACTGGCTCTGAGCACCTGTCACAATCCATTGATTGACTGGGTCTTGAGCAGTATCTTCTTCTGTTCATCTAGATAGGACATACCAACACCCCTGTGCACACCTCCACAGCCTCCAGATGTGCCTCTTCTGGCTGTCTCCAGCTCCTCTGATTCACTGTGATGTTGGCTGTCACCTTGAGGGTTCCATACAGTTCAGTATGCAGCTCTGCCCCAAGGAGAGTGATCTCTGCTCTGCCTCTACCACCTCTATACCAGCTGATCTATTCAACATTCCTCCACAGTATCACAATTTTACCAATGTTTTCAGCAAGAGTAAAGCATCCATGTGTGCTCCACATTGCAAGCATGATTTGAAGATCAAGCTAAGGACCTTGAGTTTGGGTCCCTCTGGATGTTTGTAGATGAGCATCTAGTGATGGGTTTCATCTGTTCCTCTTTGTCTGCAAGAAGGTTGGTTCCCTCTGTGTTTGTGTTGACTTCACAGGACTCAACAAGATTACAAAGAAAGACTGTTACCCACTCCTTCAAGATATATACCAAACTTGACCTCCAGCATGCACATTGCCAAGGGTGACAAATGGACAACATCTTTTCATATGGCTAGCTCCTATGAATGCTTGTCATGCCATTTGCCAAAGTCTAACCAACCCTCCTGCAGTTTTCCAGTGGTTTGTCAATACCATCTTTGCAGATCTACTTGATGTTTGTGTTATTATCTATCTGGATGAAGTCCTTCTTGGGATTCACCAACTTCTATTGTTATTTCATTGACAACTACTTCAACATCATCACTCCTTTGACTCAACTTCACTTGCAAAGGATACTCCATGGAACTTCAGTGACTTCTGTGGCTCCACCTTTCACAAACTCAAGGATGCCTTTACCTCTGCTCTGATCCTCACCCACTGGATGTTGGATGCTCCATTGCTGGCATCTTCTCCATCCATTATCCAGATGAGATTCACCCCATCACCTACTACTCTTGGCCCTTGTCCACTCCAGAGCTCAATTACAACACTCATGACAAGAAGTTGCTCGCCATTCATGACCCTCTGGACTTGGAAACACTATATCTCCAGTTAATCTTGTCATTGACCTTATGATAAGAACCTTGAGTACTTTGTGACAATGAAACTCCTGGCTCACCAGCAAGCCTGGTGGTTGGAGTTCCTTTTCCAATTTCATAGAATCAGATTGTCTGCTTTCACTCTGGTTGGCTTGGCACAAAGCTGATGCCCTCACTAGATGCTGGGATGTCTATTCCAAAGAGGGAAATAAGAACTACACTTTTGTGTCAACCCTCACAATTTGCAGCCAGTATTTATACAGGAACAGCTTGCTGTATCTCTGTGGGCAATATATCTCACACCTCCAGTGCTCCAGGCTAGCACCCTCTTCAACATGGAGAACCTCCATCATGATATTCTCTCCACTCTTTCCTTTGACCCTTTGGCTACCATCCACATGACCAAATCTGAGACCTCCAACTCCTGTTGGACCATTGACTCTGACAGTTTCCTCTGACCCAATGAACATACTGGACTTCAACAACCTCTGGTA
This sequence comes from Boletus rubescentipes, assembly GCA_038092775.1. Taxonomy (NCBI): domain Eukaryota; kingdom Fungi; phylum Basidiomycota; class Agaricomycetes; order Boletales; family Boletaceae; genus Boletus; species Boletus rubescentipes. The sequence goes on along the minus strand of JBBPRA010000184.1, from coordinate 11,298 downwards.
TAAGCATGATCAGCCCCTCTCCAAGCATGTTGTTTGGAATCAAATGTTGAAATGAACTATGTCTTATTCTGCACAGTTTGCACCCACACAAAGGTTCCAAGGCATAAGTCCTATGGGTTGATGAAATAACTCCCCATCCTGGAGAAACCCTGGAACTCTATCTCCATGGACTTTATAGAGTAGCTCCCTCCATTCTCTGGATATCCCACAATCCTAGTGGTAGTTGATTGTTTGTCTAAGCAGCGCATATTCATTCCAATGCATGACACAATCACATCTCTGGAGCCACACATTTCTAGACTGCTATCTTGACTATGACCACTATCTGTTGGTTGTAGGACTGCTCACCTTTACTGTATATCCACTCTAGTATTACTTATCCTTATATCATTTACTGCCAGACAATCTCTTATTCTCACTTTGTCATGGACTCTTACTCCACTAGCCAATTCTCTTACTCCTGCAATATATACTTCACTCTTGATCTGTGCAATTCAACATTGCCTTCATCTCTCATCTTGAGTCATCACCATCTAGGCTGATCAAGCTTTGACCTTGCTGCACCAGAGCTTGTCTCACTCTGCCCTCTTGCTTTCCCCTCTATTCCTACTCTCAGGCCTGGTGGGATGTTGTGCCTCTCTGTGAGTGCCTTACCACACAGATCACCTACTGCAGAGTCTGGTATCTGAAGTGCAACACTTCACATAACAAGAGTTGAGCAGCATCCAGCAAGTTCCAGCTTAGTGGAGTGACACAGATATACATAGAAACTACCAATTAAGACTTGTTATCCTTACATACTGCTCTTCACAGGGGAGCAGCACTTGATGGTTATTTCTTCTGGGACAAAGACTATTTTCAAGTGAATAGGTGTCAATGAAAGGGAGCAAAGAAAGCATTGGTGGTGCCACCAGAAGCTTGTTGGTTGGCACCTCTGAATGCAATTGCTGCATCCATCACAATGTTGCTATCAAGGCCCAGATCTGGGTCTTCTTGATTGCTCCCTCATCAGCCTGGTAGTAACAGACACTGGTAGTATGATTTATTCTCCACCAAACTGTTACCATGCAAGGTTGGGGATGTCCAGTGGAATAGGAACCTTGACCCTTGTTCTTCTTAAAGATGGGGCTGACTTGCTTGCTTGGAGGAGTATCAAGGCACTTAGAGAGTTGACCACCTTCAATCTAAAGGACAATATGACTCTTATCCCAACTCTTAGCATCAAGGTGTAGTATATCTCATTATTATCCTCACAGCCATGGTGACATTATGTGCTTGCCTTCTCTATTGCTCATAATGACATGCAAATTCACTTATATGACCACTCTGGCATCATCATTTCCTCCCCCTCCATTCACTTCATACCAAGGTTCTAGAAACTCACTGGATTTTTCACACTTTTTCTCACACTGACAAAACTGCTCTGCTTGAATCCAACCATCAAAATTGATTCTTTATGCCCATTTCAACAACCACCCCCTTCATTTATTGGCAGTTTTAAATTGATGGCAATATCTATCATGTTGTTTTGTGGATGGATAATAGGTTCATCAGACACTGTACTAGTGCACCACCCTGGCTTAATAATGGTGGGCTAGATATATAACTATGTATGTGGTTAATAAGCATTGCTGGCTGGAGCTTCACTTTGTCAACCACAAGCACTTTATTCTAGAGCACATCTCTAATTTGAGGATATCCCACAACTTGTAAAGGCTTGGACTGGTCAACATGGAGGAAAGGAGAATTCCACCCTGCCTCACAGATCCAATGAATGCATGGGACCCAAATTTAACCCCCCATTTCATGACCTGTATGTATATACTGCCAGTGCATTTGTTAATGATCCCAGTTGGCAGTTCTCTGTTGTTGTTCAGATTACAGAAATTATTCTTTGAATTAATCATGGAACTCAAGAGTATGTCCACTTTTCAATGCAATTCTTGAATTAGTACTTATACATATTAATATATATGTTTGTTGATGTTTGACAGCATAAGAGTGAACATGAATGAAAATATTTATAAGTTTTTACAAGTCTGTACAGTGCACAAACTTTATCCTTTGTACAAATCTGTAAAGTCTACATTGACCTCCAAAACTGTTGCAATGTCTAACCTCAATGTGGTGCATGAAGTGTACCACAAACACCTGTGGAATTCACTTCGCTTTGTTGGGGACAAACAAAGTACAAACCCTTGGCTACAAATTAATCCTTAGGTCATGTGATTTGGGCCAGTGGCTGTGAAGATATGACCATTCCAAATCAGCAACACCAGTGCCACAGTTTTGCACCCTTTGATATTGACTGGATATCTAGTACTTTGTATAGCCTCCTTTGGCCTTGATTACTGCCTCAATCCTCCTAGGCATACTCTCAATCAACTTCTTACACTCCTCAGCTGGTATCTTCTCCCATTTCTCTTAAATCCTCTTCCACAGCTCATAAATCCCATTAGGAGGGTTTTTATAGTCTGCTGGCCTCCTCTTGAGATAATCACAGCAATGTTCAATGGGGCTAAGGTCAGAAGACTGTACGGGCCATACCATAGTCCTAAAATCCTGCTCCTCTAGCCATTCCTTGACCTTCTTGCCAGTGTCCTTGGGGTCATTGTCCTGCTGAAAGATGATGTTAGGAGGATCTAGACCATAAAACTGCAGGGTTTCCAGCAGTTCATTCTAAATCTGAAGATAGGGGTCTCCATCCATCCTACCATCAATCTTGACAGCATAGCCAGCTCATTGCCAAGTCATCAGAACCTCCTCCAAACTTCACTGTCCCTTGCACTACCCTATCACTAAGCCCCTCACCTGTCTTTTTCCACATCCACTTGTGCCCATCTGACCCTAGGTGATTGATTTTGGGCTCATCTGACCATACTACCTTCTTCCAGTTTACATCATACATGTCACTGGTTATGGATGTGTGTTGCCTTGATGGATGGACCATGTCCATAATAAATCTTATCTCCTCAATCTTCACAGCAGATACCATATACCCAACTTGGATGTCCACTTGATCTCTCTAGGTTAGCTGCTCAATCATGGAGCTAAAGTTCAAGAGGACATGCATCAGATCAACGTATTGTATGGTGATGGCATGATACTTGCCCCATTCACACCTGGTGAAACAATCCAATAAGCAATCAATGCCTCAGGTTATTCTAGTGAACAGTGTGAATTACTAGTGAAAGTGAGAAGCTTGTGGAGTCTGCTTTCAGAGGGTAAAACTCCAAGAGAATCAGACTGGGGATGCCAGTCAATTCCTTGGCTCTTATATACTATCATAATGTGTGTACATGTTTGTACTGAATCTATTGATACTGACTGAGCAAGGTATATTAAGATATTAAGTTTGAAGGTATAAGGTTTGCCATGAGGTGAACACATGTGTGTAAAAATGTGAAGGTGTGAGATAGGTGATTCTTGTAGAGAATCTCCTCACAGTTTGAAGTATAAAATGATAAGATTAGATCAAGGAAGAGAAAGTTGACAAGTCTGTTGAAAAATGTAGTCCCTGAGGTGGAATTATAATACCTGGTCACATTGATAGCAATATGTTCACCCTAGAATCCTTGCCTTTGAAAGGACTTACCATGACTTACATACTGACTTATAACATTGTACATTGTCACCTTGGCCACCCTGCTAAGGATGTGATCCATCATGCCTGCAAACATATGTGGAATTTCCCTGATGTTGAGATCCCTAACAGACTCCATCTGCCCTGGCTGTGCCATGGGCAAACTACCCAACAGGAGTTTCCCTCCATTTGAGCATTGTGCTACATACATATTTGAGCTTATTCACTCAGACATTAAGTCTTTCCCCACTGAGTCATACCATTACTATTGGTACATTATCACCTTTATGAATAACTACACATCAATGGCATGGACTACACCTTTGCACACTAAAGATGCTGCATTGATTGCCATCCACCACTTCCTGAAGATGGTATCAACCCAGCATAAAGCACAGGTTGAACAGTGGATGTCCAATGCTGGGGGAGAATCTAAATTCAAAGCTTTCGATTCTATGCTCAAGGAACAGGGGATTCACATTCTCCAGAGTGCTTCCCACACTCCTCAACAAAACAGTTGTGCTGAACAATTCATGCACACTGTAATAGACAATTCAGAGGCTATGTGCCATGAGACTTGCATCCCTGAAAGTTGGTGGGAATTCTCAATTGCCTATGCTACTCATGTATACAATCATACACCACTTTGTTGTCACAATTGGTGAATCCCTTTTGAGGTCCTGCATGGATCTCAGCAGACATAGCATGCCTGTGCATCTTTGGATGTGCTGCATATGTGCACCTCCTGGAGAATGTGTAAGGTAACAAAATGGCCCAAAAATCTGAGCTCATGGTGTACATTGGTGTGGCCCCTGAAAACAAGTCAAACTTCCTGTTCATAAGGTCCTCCAACAATTTCTTATTCACATCTGCACATGTGCTTTTTGCTGAAGCTCATTTTCTCCACTGTGTGAAACTGACCCACATGCAACCTACTGCACAGGTCACACCACCCATTGCTGGTGAGCATGAGCCCATCATGCCACTGCCCCCTGCAGACAATGATGACTATCAATCCAGGTCACCTGCTGCTTGCCCTCCGTCTTCTCCTCCTGTCCCTCCTCACACACCTTCTCCTTGTCCAGCAACACCTATGCCTCCTGTACCATCCAAGCAGAGGCCTGCTGCATTGCCTGCAATCTCGCCTGCTTTCACATGTCCACAACATGAATGCAGTGTGCCTCATTGGCCTGGCAATGTGTATGGTGATAATGATACCTGGTTGAGCAAGTAAAGGAGATTGAGTGCAAATTGTGCTGCTGTGACATCATTGGGAAACCTGGAACATCTAACCAGCTGGAACCACAAATGCCTGGCAATCTTCCCAGCACCCCCATTGTGCCACCTGCTCACACTCCTATACCTCCCACCACTTCTGATAGTGAGGATGACATTGAACAGTTATGCAATGAAGGGGGAGCTGAATTGGTCGCATTTTTGATATCAAAGGCAATTCCCATACAGGCTGTTTCTGCAGAGACCAAGTCTATTCATGAATGGACCTATACTTAGTTCTCAACTCCTATAATTGAGTGATAGCTCCCTCAATCTACTCACAAGAGTATCAAGCACCAAGTGAGTGTTCCTCCTCACTGGTTCATCCCTTCACTATTGCCTCTGCATCTGGTTGGAACTAGCAATTCTGAAAAAAGCATGTTGATGTGAGCTTGATATAAGTACTCCATAAGTGCAAAGTCTATGAACTGGTAGACCCACCCAAAGGGTGCAAGGTTATTGATAACCAATGAGTATTTGATGTGAAACCTGATGGTCATAAACATACATGCCTTGTTGCAAAAGGTTTCTCCCAAGTCAAAGGTATTGACTTCAACAAAATCTTCTCTCCAGTTGTTAGGTTTGAGACTGTCTGGCTCATGCTGGCTCTTGCCACCCTGGAAAACTGGCATATTGAATTACTCAATGTTCATAGCACCTATTGATATGGCAAGCTAACTGAGGAAATCTACATGAAGCAATCTGAGGCTTGAGTTCCTGGGTGAGAGCACAAAGTGCTCCACTTACTGCATGCCCTATATAGCCTTAAACAAGCTGGACTTGCTTGGCGGGAGACCCTTAATGAGTCCATGAATGAACTCAGATTTGAATGTCTGAAGTCTGATGCTGGTATCTTCCTTTACTGGAAAAAAGGCATGAACATTGTAGTCACTGTTGTCTATATTGATGACATACTGTTCTATGGTCCTACCAAAGCCATAGTGGATGAGATCAAAGGTCTCTTTATGAAGAAGTGGGAATACAGAGATCTTGGCCCTGCAACCTCTTTTCTTAACATGTGGATCAAATGTAAAGGTCACAAGATCCTCATTGATCAGTGCTCATACCTTGAAAAAGTACTTGAGCATTTTGGAATGCAGAATGCCAGAACTGCCCCCACACCTTTGCCTCAGGGTTATTACCTGTTATGATTCTCTTCCTTGGCAGTGCTCTTTTCCTTGTATCTTCTTTTCGTGCCACATCACCCTTCCTGGAGTCCCTCTCTTACACCTATCATTACTACATATCTTCTTATCCTGGGACCCCTCACATTCACCATACATGCCCTCTAACCCCTACACTGTTCATTGTAGTACAGAATGAAGAAATAAGGAAAAGTACTATGCCAAGGAAGAAAATCATAACACATGTTGGCAGAGGAAAGCTTGGAGGGATGACCTCCAGCAGCCTTTTGAAGCTCAGAATACTCCTTGGAGCAAAGTCTGGATATAGTAGACACATGCAGGCCAGTGGCAGAAGCAATAAAGTGAGCAGATTGTCCTGCATCAAGCATAGAGAGAATGGCATTTCTCTAAGTAGGAGAAATGGATCTTATAATGGTATAATTGGGAATAAAGAAGTGTGTGAATTATTTCAATCTCAGACATAATATTTGCATATGTATTTTTGTTTGTATGATCAAATATAACCAAATATCATGCAGTTTGAATGAAATTCCACTTGTGCTAGTGAAAGGTGCAAAACTGTTGCAATGTCTAACCTTGATGTGGTGTGTGAAGTGCACCACAAACACCTGTGGGAATTCCACTTCACTTTGGTGGAAACGAAGAAAGTACAAACCATTGGCTACAAATTGATCCTTGGGTCATGTGATTCAGCATGGTGGGTGTGGAGATATGGCCATTCCAAATCAGTAATACCATTGCAACAGTTTTGCATCTCTCACTAGCACAAATGGAATTTCATTCAAACTGCATGATATTTGGTTATATGTGGTCATACAAACAAGGATATATATGCAAATATCATGTCTGGTTTGAAATAATTCACACACTTTTTTATTCCCAACCATACCATTATGAGATCCATTTCTCCTACTTAGAGAAATGCCATCCTCTCTATGCTTGATGCAGGACAATCTGCTCACTCTATTGCTTCTGCCACTGGTCTGCATGTGTCCACTATATCCAGACTTTGCTCCAAGGAGTGTTCTGAGCTTCAAAAGGCTGCTGGAGGTCATCCCTCCAAGCTTTCCTTTACCAATATACACCATTCCATTTGTCTTATCTCATCTGAAAAGGCAGAGAATGCTGTCCAGGTGACCAAGGCACTCACCAATATTGTTAGCCAACCCCTCTCTGCTACCACAGTGCACCCACACTTGAAGAAGACTGGTATAAAGGCTGTAGTCAAGTCCAAACACCCTCTTCTCTCAGCCACATTATAAGGCTCATTTGAATTATGCCTATGCTCATAAAGATTGAACTGTGGAGGACTGGAAGAAGGTAGTATGGCCAGATGGGCACAAGTGGGTGTGGAAAAAGGCAGGTGAGGGGCTTAGTGATAAGGTGGTACAAGGAACAGTGAAGTTTAGAGGAGGTTCTGTGATGATGTGGGGGTTTATGACTTGGAAAGTGGTTGGCTATGCTATCAAGATTGATGGTAGGATGGATGGGGATCTCTACCTTTAGATTTTGAAGAATGAACTGCTGGAAACCCTGCAGTTTTATGGTCTAGATCCTCCTGACATTATCTTTCAGCAGGACAATGACACCAAGCACACCTGCAAGAAGGTCAAGGAATGGCTAGAGGAGCAGGATTTTAGGGCTATGGTATGGCCTGCACAGTCTCCTGACCTTAGCCTCATTGAACATTGCTGGAGTTATCTCAAGAGGAGGATGGCAGAGTATGAACACCCTCCTAATGGGATTCATAAGCTGTGGGAGAGGATTCAAGAGGAATGGGAGAAGATATCAGCTGAGGAGTGTCAGAAGTTGATTGAGAGCATGTCTAGGAGGATTAGGGCAGTGATAAAGGCCAAAGGAGGCTATACAAGATACTAGATACCCAGTCAATATTAAAGGGTGTAAAACTGTTGCAATGGTTTTACTGATTTGGAATGGCCATATCTCCATAGCCACTGGGTCAACTCACATGACCCAAGAATCAATTTATAGCCAAGGGTTTGTACTTTGTTTGTCCCCATCAAAGTGAAGTGAGATTCCCATGGGTGTTTGTGGTGTGCAAAGTGCAACAATTTTGAAGGTCACTGTATGTTAAGTTAAGGAATACATTAGATACTTTGAGGGTTTATATAGCCAGGCCTTGAGTCCATGAAGTAATCATGTTACAGTCCCACCCATAGGGACTACATTCAAACGGACTTAACCAATTTTTCTCTTTTCATCTTGTCTTATCTGATCATTTCAGACTTTGAACCATGAGAAGATTCTCTATGAGAACTCACTTATCTCATGACCTTCACCATTTCACAAATATGTGTTTGCCTCATGGTGAACCTTGTTCTATTAAACTTAACCTTATTCTTGACAGTTCATTTCTGTGCTGTGCATGGCGATGCTGCCACACACATGCACATCACACATGTTCTATGCTTCTCTTTCATTCTGCCACTGCCATGTGGTTGCATCATGTTATTAATCTCCACCATGCTTGCCCTAAACAGTATCAGTAGATTTGATACCAACATGTACATATAATATGTTAGTATATAAAGACCAAGGAATTGACTGGCATCCCCAGTCTGATTCTCTTGGAGTTTCCCTCTAAAGCAGACTCAGTCCCTTCCCTTCACTTTCCAAGTGGTCCAAGCAGTCTTTTGAAATAACCTAGAGTGCTAGCCACTTTAGAAGTGTTTCAAATCAAGAGAACAAAATAGAAAGAAGAAGAACATCATAGAAAGTATTAGTAATACAAGTAAAAGAATATGATGGAAGATTATGGAATAATAGATGAGTAAGCAAGAGAAAATGGTGGAAGACCAAGGAAAATATGAAGTAAGCGAAGATAAGTCAGGCAGGGCTTGAACAGTAAGACTTGTAAAGGGAGGAACTATGAAACAACCCAAGAAAGCAAGTCAATGCCTCAGATCATTCACTAGATAGTGTAAACCACTAATGAAAGTAGGAGAGTTGGATCAAGTCCACTTTGAAGGATGAAACTCCAAGAGAATTAGACTAGGGTTGCCAGTCAATTCCTTGGGACTTTATATACTGGCATAGAGTATGTACATGTTTGTATCAAATCTACCAATACTGTCTAAGGTAGGCATAACAGAGATTAATAACATGATGCAACTGCATGGCAGTGGCAGAATAGAAGAAGAAGCATAACATGAGGAAAGTGCATGTGTGTGGCAGCATAGCCATGCACAGCACAGAAATGAACTGTCAAGAATATAGTCCCAGTGAGTGGGACTGTAACACTACCCCCCTTTTAAAGATCAACTTCCAGGTGATCAAAAGGAAGGCAGTATGGGTGAACTTCAGTAAATGGCTCTGGCCACTTTTGGAACAGCAGGAGGAAGTCTGCTGGATCAATGGAGAGGGCTTGTGGGGTGGAGGAGTGAGAATTGTGGAAATCACAGATAGCATCCTTCACATTTCTGAGATTGGACTTGGGTTCCCACATATGATCTGAGTCATCATAGCCCTTGCAGTGAATGAGATATTCAAGTTTTTTATTTTTTAAGTGAGAGTCCATGATGTGGTCCACCTCCCATTCCTTGTCTCTGTATTCAGTTCCATGTACTGGGCTGGCCTGGTGTGGATTTTGCCCTCCCATAGACCCATGGTAAGGTTTAATCCATGAGATGTTGACAATGGGGTGAATCTGTAGAGATCTTGGTAGTTTTAATGTTATGGCATTTGGCCCTGCCAAGCTGATGATGGTATACAGGCCTAGCCACCTTTTATAGAGCTTTTGGGAAGCGCAGATCAGCTGCAGGTTCTTGGTAGTGAGCCAAACTTGCTGGCCAATTTCATAAGTCAGTGCTACCAAACAGTGTTTGTTGGCATTGAGCTTCATCTGCTCCTTTGCCTTCTCTAAATTTTTTCTCATGCTTTCCAGTGTACCTTCCATCTCAGATGTGAAGTCCTTGGCAGCTGGTGCCTTGTTCACATGGATGGGTTCAATTCCCATACAAGGTACATAAGGCTGTGTTGCTTCAAAGGGTGCAACCTTGGTTGACACATATTTTTTACTGTTTATAGAAAACTGGGCAATGGCAAGCCAATTAGCCCATTGATCTTGTTTTTCAAAGCAGTAGATCTGTAGGAACTTCTGGACTTCTTTGTTTACAATTTCTATCTGATCATCCAGCTGGGGGTGGAAAGATGTTGATAACTTAGTAGAGATGCCAAGAGCCTTGTTGAGTTCCTGCATGACTTGTGCAGCAAACCTTGGGCCTCGGTCCAAAGTAATGGAACATGGGAGTCCATGATGCTTCCACATGTTGTGCATGAATAACTTGGCCATATCCAGGGCTGAACATGTTTTTGTGCAAGGGATTAATTCAACTTCCTTTGAAAACCAATCAATGACTGTCAAGATTGCATCAAAGCCATGGGAGAGGGGGAGATCTGTGATGAAGTCAGCTGAGATATGTTCCCATGGTAATGATGGGGTTTCAAGTGGGTGAAGAAGGTCTGCTGGGGCTGCATTAGATCCCTTGAATCTTTGGCATGTATCACATCTAGTGATGTATTCTTTCACTGTTGTGGCCATCCCAGGCCAATAGTAGTTGTGCTGCAACAGATCTAAGGTCTTCTCATAACCAGGATGTCCAGCTACAGGGGAGCCATGGTGTTTTTGGATGACTTCCATCTGTAGTAGATTACTCTTGGACACATACAATCTGCCCAAATTGTCTGTCAACATGCCATTACATTCTTCACATATGGTGTTCTTCTTGCATAGCCTTTGAATGTTAGCTTCTGACAGTAGGCAAGTGGCATTAAAAATTTTGTGTTTTATTGAATCCCCTTCATCCATGATCAAGATGGTTGTCCTAATCTTGTCCAGGGTGATGACAATACAGTGACCTCCAAAACTGTTGCAATGTCTAACCTTGACATGGTGCACAAAGTGCACCACAAACATCCATGGGAATCTCACTTCACTTTGGAGGGGACAAACAAAGTACAAACCCTTGGCTACAAATTGATCCTTGGGTCATGTGATTTGGTGCAGTGTCTGTGGAGATATGGCCATTCCAAATCAGTAATACCATTGCAACAGTTTTGTACCCTTTAATATTGACTGGGTATCTAGTATCTTGTATAGCCTCCTTTGGCCTTGATCACTGCCTCAATCCTCCTAGACATGCTCTCAATCAACTTCTGACACTCCTCAGCTGATATCTTCTCCCATTCCTCTTGAATCCTCTCCCACAGCTTATGAATCCCATTAGGAGGGTGTTCATACTCTGCCATCCTCCTCTTGAGATAACTCCAGCAATG
>JBBPRA010000183.1:0-44897 GCA_038092775.1 Boletus rubescentipes | reverse complement strand
CTCTTCTGAAGTAATGTGGGATTCCGATGACTCGGCGGGCGCAGCCCTTCCTGACCTCCCTAGCGTGACGTTCTGATCGATTTGTGCGGGGGGGATTGACGGCGTCGACTTCTGCACGGCGGTCGCATCGTCAACATTGGCAGCGACAGACCTAGGAACACCAGAGAGCTGCCTTTCGTCGACTGTAACACAGTTTGATCGTTCCGCCGATTGCGTCTTGGTAGAGATTTCAAGCGAAACTGAGGATGAAACCACGTGGTTTCCCTCCATAAATGGCAAAGTGCACTGGGTAGTATCTTGATCTGCATCGCAGGGCATTTCAGTACGAGCTTGAAGGTGAGTAGTTTGTTCAGCTTCCTCGGTGCAGTCAACATGGTCGCCAAGACGAGCCACATCTTCGAATTTTGAGATCGAGGTTCGTTCATTGTTTCTACGCGCTAGGTTAGCTTAATTTTGTACCAGAAACAAGGGAAACTAACGAAGCTTGGGTAGTTTTTACGACTGCTTGTTCATTACATATCGCTAACGTAGTGTTGGTGACAATACTGGGTTGTTCTCGGGAGGCGCTTGGGAGGGGCTGCCTGGTCATCGGAGCTCCTTCCTTAGTGGATGGCTTGGTACCGACGGCTGCTGGTCCCGAACGCGACTTCAGGAAACCACTTGTGACGCTTTCCCCAGACGATTGACGGGATTCGACCAAACAAGTAAGCTTGCCGTCTTGCATTGAGCCGGATCCAGAACGTGATGGACCGCCTTTTACGGTGTCCTTGTACAAATTACTTGCGTCCACCTCTGCGACGGTCTTCACTCGCTGTTCCTGTTCATCCGCTGAAGTTGACTCTATAGAGCGTGCCGTGCCGTCGCTGAAAGAAATCTTGGTCAGCATGTTCCATTGCACAGAGCACGCTCACCTCGCTACGCTCATCGATGTTACCGTTTGCTCAACACTCATGCACACTTGTGGCGATACCAGAATTGTACGTGCTTGCGACGATGTTGGGTTCGGCTGTCCAAAAGACCGTTCAACGTCGCATGTCGACGATGCTATCTCGTACTCTTGTGGAACCTGTCCTCGGCTCCGTGCCGAATATTCGGTTGACTTGTCGCTCGTGGATGTAAGGATGCCATCCGCGTCGAACGAGGCGTGTTGGTTCGAGTTGCCTTCAACCGATGCGTCCATCCTCTGCTCACGTGACTTGTCCCTTGTGACGACATCAAACAATGGTATGTAAAACGAACGCAAGGACTTACAACTGAGTGGCATACGTCACCTCTTCGCCCACGTCGTTTTCATTTCGGGTCCGGTCACCAGCCTGCACCGTGCTACCAGACGCTATTTGTATTTGCATGCGTTCTTCGGCCAACGGCGACCGCTGCACAGAGACGGCATTCTGGGCCACAACAGAGCATTCCGTCGATTCAGTTGTGCATACACTCGCAACAACATCCACAGCCGAGTCACCTTGGACATCCTTCTCAGCATAAATGGAAAAACGACAGGAGTGGATATACCTGAACGGCTATCCAGGTAGTCGACACGTTTCTGGTCTTCGTTCGTCTCATGCCGAGACGTTTGTTCAACAAAACTGGAAATAGTTAGCACATACGGTACCAGACGATATCTAACCCACGTACTCGACACCACGAGTCTTAGTTTCAGCATCGCCGAGCGACACCTGAATAGTAGCTGGTGTCCTCGCATTCTTTTGGGACATTGGCATATCAACCATCGCGATCTGTTGCGCCGTGCGAGTCACAGCAACGTTCTCCACATTTGTCACCGTTTGCTTATCCTCGATGATCCTAGCAGGTACTCCGCTGACAAGAGAATCATCGCGATCACTACTCATACCGATCTTGTAGCGGTTGTCCAGTTTGACTTCGGCACGTTCAGGACGTTCCTTTTGTCGGGACTCGGCTACGGCTTCGATTGCGACTGCAGCAACGCATGCCGTTGCGAGTAATGCAGACACCACGGAACCCTCTTGCTTGGAAGCAGTCGTCTTGGAACTATCATCGTCAGCAGCAATAGTCACCTCGGTCACCTTTTCTTGCTTCTGGCCTTTTTGCACGACTCTAGTACGCTCAGAGTCGTTGATCGCCTCCCGATGATGTCTAGAGTCACTGGTTAGCATAAAAGACGAAAATGAGACAACTTTCTTACCTAGTCTCATCCCTTTGTTGTCTGAAACCAGCTTCTTTGCGTTCTCTCGACGCGACCAACCCACTGGCAGCATCTGCTTCAGGTTCCAAATATTTGCTAAGAGGCACTTGATATTTCTGGCGATCGCTCGACGCCGTCGTGTGCGTCGTCTCATCCCAAGTGAGATTGACATCCACCGCGTTTGGCTGTCGGAACCCCCCATCCGCACGTTTTCCAAGACGATGGCCTGCGCCAGGACTAGGAGGACGTCAGATACTTCCAAACGCGTTCAGTGCCGACACCTACGGATGTACTGGGGCTAACCCATAAACTGGGCTCGCCACCGTCACTTTGCATGACGCTTGCGACGGCTTGCTCATCACCGGCGGAATGGGGTTCTGCGTCGGGCGGCGTTTCTCTCGGGCCGAGTGCACATCGGTATCCGGGGTGGGTGAGTCGGACGCCTTCATCTTGACATCAACCAAGTGGGAACTGGTACATCCCATCGTAACGTCTGTAACTTGATCATCATTATGCGGGCTAGATGAACGACCTGATGCGCCCTTTCCCAAGTAACTTCGACTTCCTTTAGCATCTGCATCATACACACAAATAAAACGTCACCTACCTTGATTCCCGAGAGGCATATCTATTGTTAATGCCATCGTCTGATGGCTGAATCTGAATCATATCACCGTGCGAAGACCGGATGATGTTCTTTTCGATCCCATCGACATGGGTGCCTTTTGTCGGCACGTAACTGCGACCGCTTGCTCCCGCGTCATCACGCCCAACAAGATACTGCGTAGTGTATGGCTTGAGACCAGACAATTGGGGCCCCACAGACGAACGAGGCTGGCTGGAACCCTTGTTTTCCAAAGTCCAAGAGTCCTGCACAGCCACGTCCAGTTGTGTCCCCCCCGACACACGCCCGTCAAGCTCGACACGCTCCAGTCGAGTCTGAGCACCTGGTTTCGGAGTCGCGACGACAGTTGACCTAACTACTTGTCTGAAGTATAACATCAGAAAAAAATCGTCGCATAGCAAGACGACCACCAACCCAGAGAGACATTGATCCTGAACGATCGTTGGGCCCACGGATCGTGCACAACGCGAGCTTCGAGTTGTTACACTATCCTCGTTGTTAGCGCCGAAAGGAGAAACGACTGGGGAATCATCGGCACAGCTTGAAGCGACAACAGCGGCGACAGCCGCGGCCTCAAGCGTGGATGAAATGGCGCGGGTAGTGCTCGAAGGTGATTCCGGATTACCCGACGTTGCGTTGGAACCGAATTGGCTGCGGCTAGCCTCGACATTGACTTCCAGATGCGTTTTTTGATCGTGTGGGAACTCCGGAAGTTCACGACGGTCAACACCAGGAGACACAATGATCAATGGCACTATAGCGGGTGAGCTAACCGGCTGGAGATGTGATGACTTATGACCCTTGGAGCAATATGAGGAGTTGGTTAACGGCTGCCCTAATTCCGCTACTACGGGGCGACGCAATTCAGTGGTAACAGCATTACTCCGGCCTTGAGGCCCGAAAAGACCAGAATCTTGCATCGCACGATTACGATCGACATCGAACACAGCTGATGCAACCTCGCTAAAGAAAGATCAATACACGATGCTGCCACAAAGACTGCCACGAACCAATCCTCAATCTCCTCTTCCACGTTGGGCAAGGATTGCCCGGTTGACCAAGGAGAACCAGTCACACGCATCGACGACACTGGGATCGAGGTGTCCCGAGATGAAGAACGAGTATGGGGCTTTCTTTCATGGGATCCAGCACCCACCCGGGCTTGGGCAGCTGCATCCAATGCTCTTTCGGCCTGGTTATACTCACCGATCCGAGGAGCCGGTGCGAAATGTCCAGTTTCCGTGTCACCGGAAGAACTGTTATCCTCGGTGTACTGAGTATGAAGCGCCGAGCGACGGTAGCCTGCTCCAGATACACTGAGCGCAGGTAAATGACGACCACCACTCAGCGGAGACGATAACCTGGCCGTACTGGATGACTTTGCGTACCTACGAAATGGTTCAGAGAAGAAGGGCCGATAGACAGAACATACACGAACGTCAAACGGCTTGGATGCTCGCTTTCAACATCCTGATGGTTGCGCCTGATAATACTCCCGGCGGAACGAGCCTGCTTCTTAGGAGAGACAACACTCGTCGACAAATCTGCGGAATCATGGAATGGCTCTGGGAGTGAGAAATGACTGACAGGGGAGAGACAGCCTCTGATGCGAGGACTAGCCACGCGTACATCGTGCGGGTGGCTGCCATCATCCTCTTGCTCAAGAACGGTTTCTACTCGCTGAGAACTCGCAAGACGAGCTGGCAGCAGCGCCGAGAGAGAGCGAGCCCGACGAAGAGAACGAGGCTGCTCATGAGTCGCTGAATCATCTTCGTTAATGGTTAAATCACCAAAAGTGCTTCTAGTGCACGAATCAACTCTTGCAGATGAGTTGAAGCCGGGAGACAAACCTAGGAGATTGTGCGGCAACGCTCAATTTGCGGACCCTGTTAACTACCTGCCCGACTTCAGGGAACAACTTTGAAGACGCTTTAGCTGGTGAACTTGGTGTATTCTGGGCGAATTGTGCAGTCACCCTCGTATTTTCGGCTCCCGAGTAACATATTTCCTCTATCACGTGACGGCTGATTGGGGACAGAGGCGAACTACAGCTAAGGAGAATACGTGGGTCGGAAAATTAATGATTGACACCAAAAGTGGGTACCTCCTCTCCGTAGACTTGGCGTAACGTATCCCATCATTTGGAATGACGCGCATAATATCACTGTCCAGTAGCATGCTTGCAGCGATCTCGGTTTGAGAGGTAAGAAGAGAGTTGTATGACCGTCTCGAAGCGTTCGAGACCATGTAAGAGCCTTGTTGATAGTACCCACGTTCTTCGCTCATATTCCATCGCATTTCGGTAGCGAAACAGAGGACTTCGTAACGTTTAACCTGGTAAAGTTGATCATGAGAATACTAAGAGGTGCCAAGTGTACCTAGTACTCACGGTCAACTGTCGACCTGCATAGGTAATAAGGGCACCGAGCGGCAATCCGGTACCCGCCTTGCCAATGCCTGACACAGAGAATTGTAGACAGAAGAGATGAATATGTATGAATCCTTACAATAGTGACCCTACGTTTCAGACAAGACAAACATCAGTGTGACATATGAGGCGTGAAAGAACGGCCTTACTTCCAACAACGCCCGTGCAATGAACTGAGGCCCACCGTACGCTTCTGAAAATGGCACAGCATAATCCGGGATGACGTTGTCCATTACAAGCACCTGCAGGGTACCATCAGAGACACTCTAGTGTAAACCATGATCGTGGTCACGACCTACCCAAACCAGCGGAAGTGGTGCTCCATGCAGCACGACATCCTGCGTGCTTTTTCGTGCATCTTCGAAGATTTGATCACGTTGCGAAAGTCCGTTCTCTGTTGGAGACAATGTTTCCGTACGATGTTCTACGGGAAACAAGTCACGGCAGTCGACCCGGGGAGCAATATGCTTCTTGTGAGGAGAAAAGTTCGATTTGTCTGATTTGAATGGCAACATCAAGGGGGTAGGGCAAAACGGGGGCTGGAAACGCGAGTGGGAACACCTTTGACCGTTAAATATCCCGTTCGAATCGATCCCTGCATCCGGGCAAGGGCTATGGAGACAATCTCTGATCCGAGCAGTGGCTCAACGCCCCAGAGCGATGTCAAATATATCACCAAGCTTCCAGGGAGTATTTCGACCGAAAATGGAGGTAAACATGTGTGGGCGCAAATGAACTTGCCCAAGTAGGGTTATCCGTAGACATTCATTCGGCCTCGCGGTTTCCATGTTGCAGACCAAAAAGAGCGATCTCCGAGTCACAAATATTGGCGTAGTGTCTTTCCTTGCCAAATTCTTCGGGTCCCGTATACTGATTGTTATCTGACGGGCGTAAAGAAGCTGTCTGATATCGTTGGACTAACGAGCGTGACTTCCATACACTGTCAACGAATAGTACCAGGGATTGCAATGTACCCTAGCTGTCCTTGAATAAACCCTGGGTCAAGGGCACTAGAAACGCGCAACGAAAGCTCCACGTACAATTTGGGCAGTGTCAATAGTGGGCCCTGGCATGCTTGTCGTCTTCAGGTACATGACGGGCTGCTTCGATGATGCTAAATAGTAAATGGTGGCGTTGAAAGTTTCAGCTGCTAGGATCCGGCACATCGTAGACACCGGCTCTTCCGATGAGCACGAATTAATCCCCCACTCCCACGATAAACAGCTAGAGCACCCAATGGGAAATCATCACGTAAAGAGCTATGAACTGTAAAACTTAAGGTTTGCACGCATAACTTGGTCGTTGCGACACCGCAGTATGCAAGTGCTAGTGGGCGTGTCACAGAAGTCGACGAATGTATCAAGACAGCAGGAAGAAGGCGAAGAGTTGGCTGAGGCCACGAATGAGCAAAATGCTGGGGCAGAGGATCTGTGCGACGAAGCCGCTATTTCATGCAATGCCAGTGAGTCTTGCTGACATGGTGCCGACGCCGATGTCCCCCGTGCCCATGGTCCGTGAAGACCTGCGACAACCCGATGAAGGTCCTGAAGAGTCTCAACGAATGTCTAGGCGAAAATTTTTGCGAAGACAACATGATGTGATTCACTCCTTGGTCGGCAACTTGAAATAACTACGAGGATAATGGTCATCTGGGAGCCGGGAACTAGCGCGCGAGCGCTGCTACGATGATTGATGATAGTTCCGAATCCTTTATGGATTGTCGATAAGTTTGCGGGAACGGCGGCTTGGTTGGTGCGATGGAAACGCGTCGCTCAAATATGGTTTACAAATATTGATGATGTCCGTTAGACATTAACCCGCTGATGCCAATGGTCGTCTAGGCTGTCGCGGCACGTGACTTCCTAGAGATTACTTATCGAGCCACTGTACACAGTATGCTTCCGTGTCACTGATGTCTTTCATACGCTATTGGAGCCTTCTCCTTCTGTGGGGGGCGGGCTCTGCTGCATGCGTCACAGGTTCCTTCCATCCGGGAACGCAGCACGCTCGCCCTCGCAATGCTTCAGACCGAAAAGCCCCCCGGGGCTTTTCCCCAAATCCTCTGTACATACCTACTAACGTAGCATGTAATTACCGCTCCTCACGAGCCACTGTTGCGACCGAACTTCCTCCTTGCACTACCAAGTCACTATGGCGACTGCCACTGAGATAACCGCCTGCGTGTGCATCAAGTTCCAACTCTAAGTATACCGAGTCAATAGTAACTTGAATACAATGGACAAAACAGCTATCAGCCTCCACTCCTTCGCAAGCTATCACAGATTTACGGTGTTCTCTGAATGCTATTCTCCCCACGACGTAAGTGTACTTTGTATATAATCTAGAAAATCAAAGATGAAACGATCGATGGCGCACGTGACGAATCTTGACGAGACGGCTGCAGATGAGTCATCGAGTCAGACCGCCAGCGGGAGTGCCTTGCGTTCCGCTTCCTCATTAGACAGGCGATCACACGTGTCTGTAATGGTCTTTTGTACTTTAAGTTGAATGCTAGAAGGCACTGTCGAAGTGGCATGGGACGAATGAGTAGGTGCCCAGCCCATAGGACCGGTCTGTGCAAGATCGGGCAATAAGGATCATTACTAGCGACGATAGCAGTGCAACTCACCCCTCCACTCACGTCATATGTGCCAGCCATTTCTGCCTTGAGGGTCTCACGAGTGAGGAGGGTATCCAAAAGGGTCTTCCAAGAAAAATAAAGTCAGCAAATGACATATCCACGTTACAATGCAGGCACCCACGTTCGTGTATATACGACCAATAGGAATCGCGAACATGCCGTAGAGATTCATGGTTGGGAGAACGACAAAAGTGATCAAATCGCCCATGGAGAAGATTCCGGCGAAGAGACCTGTCTGGATTGCACCACGAATGAGTCGATTCAGAACTGTATCCGTCTTTCTGAAACCAGTTCGCGAACGAGAGAAGACGAAGATCAAAGTAGCTGGTGATTGAAAGTGAGTACATTTATGCCATGTAAATTAGGGTAAACGAGCGTACTGGTGATAAACGTGTCCACGACGACCTGTATGGACAACCAGGCAATGACAAGGGGTGTAATGCGGGGCAGTTCGGACAAACTAAATAGGGATTAGTCTAATGTGGCATAGCAACCCTAGGACGTACACTTTAATGATCCAAGCTTCGATGCTGCACGCCATACCCAGAATAAACGAAGGAATTGCTAGCAGGATGACCACGCTATATAGGATCTTGCTACTCGTCAAACGCCAAATTCTACGGCTCTCATATTTAGTTTACGATCGAGTTGGTAAACATGTATCATACCGAAATCCTAGATAAAGCTGCGTGACCAAGGCAGCAAGCGCAGTAGCAATGGGGGTGAATGTGTATGGCCATTCAGCCACTTCGAAGACCGTTAGCATGAGACTGTAGAGGGGAACGGTGTCATAAATACACACCTGCAAGAGCTGCCGGATTGTCGTAGTTCGTCACACTGTAATGTATTGAGCATGAGTAGAAACGAAGGGTGATAAGACTACAAACGTATAATTCCATGCCATGTATATGACCCTACGGAGATAGTGAACTTATTGACACCGGTAGATAATAGATAAGTACTCACGAGATACTGTGGACCGTATCCAAAATGAATAAGAAGAGCACCATGAACCTGAATTCACACGTCAAAATTGTACACTCGCGGAACGATAAACAACTGACTTTACAGCTGGCCGATCATTGAATTCTGGAGAAGGACGTGAGTTGATGTGAGTTGCTATAGATTCGATATTCCCGAGTCAACTCACTCGTCCGGTAGTACGCCGCGAACTGGTATGTGACAAGACCATACAAGAATGTATTAACTTGCAACGGGTCAGCCGGAGACCCTAAAGCGGCGAGGTCGCAGACACTCACAGAATATCCCCACTAGGAGTGTGCCTAGCATTTGATCGGTCAATGACTTCCGTTCCACGAATCGGGCACCTCGTTACACGTACCAATGGTTGTGTCATACAAGCCCATTCTGAGTCCCCGTCGCTCAAATCAAGAAGGGACAGCCTGATTGAAGGATGGTTTTGTCAAGAGACTAAGGAGGTTGGGGGCCAGATACTGCTTGACTCATGGGCGATATATATTCACGGAACAGTCGGACCCTGAGGGACCAAACATGGGTCCACATGGGTGTATGGGTAGGAAAGACTCCGCCGTCCCTTGAAGTTTTGGGCAATTACCAAACCTAGAGAAAACTTTGTCAGAAGCCACTCAGCGGCGCCATTCAGTACCTTTGAGCTATTTTCCAAGACAGAAGGTGGCGCTTAAAGAGGGTTCTGAATCCCTGGCATCTTCGCTGTTCCGCCGACTGGCACTGGATTCGACACTGGCTCGGAACGGGACAACAGATAACCTACAAAGGATACGTTACGTCAACACGAGAATTTAATCGCACTGGTCTGAAAGACTCCTAATCACCGCGATTCAGAGGTAAGCCAAGCTGACCAGTTGTCAGTTGATGATTGTGATAATGTGTGGTAACTTGCCGCTGGGACTTTGGTTGGGAAAATACTGTAACATGGCAGCGGCCACCGCGGGGCCGCGGTTCCACCGCCACAAAATTAATTTATAATGCAACTACTACTTGTAGTAACAGATAACCCCAGACTTCCAACTCCTCCGGTTTTGTGCGCTCATCAAGATGGGTTCACGTATTAAATTGGACCCTCTTTAGCTGAACACTCTGGCAAACTACGCGCAAAATCTGTGTTATGTAGCTAGTACAAGTATATCCGCAAGGTTTGCTGAGCCTCCAAATCGGATTTCTCCTTCATCGTCGGTGCTCAAAAAAGCATCAGACACATTTGATCAACTTTCAAGTTCGAAGTATTCAGGCAGACATGATTGCCTTGGCCACGTCTGGCGTGCTCACACTGCGCAGCGATGTTTGGCGCGCAGACCTCAACTAATCAATTATGTGTTACAAAAACAGGGTGCCTGTCAGGAAGTTCGGCCGGTTCCGCCCGGTAGCGTTGTGGTCATATTCAACACGTTGTCGTCGTAAGACATGAAATCTTTTTCTGCCAATTGAGTTGCGTACGAATTCCCACAGGATCATCGTTACATAGGCACACCAAGGCAATGAGGACCGGGTACGTTTGTCGAATGGACACCATGGTGTGACCCTGTTGAGAATAATCAGCCGGAAACTTACTTCAGGGTATTGTTATTATAACTAGCACGGCTCCTGAGTGGATGTTGGTACTTTAAGCTCGCTGCTAGTCGTTTGCAACGTCAAAGTGGTTCGCGGCGGATCAGCAGGTCTCCAGCTTAACGAACCGATCTATTCAGGAATAGGAGATGAACGACCATTAATTTGCGCCGGTAACTAATATAAACAACTCACCGTTCTGCCCACATGATCCGCGCCATCCATCTCTGCCTTAAGCGACTCGCGAGTAAGGAGGGTATCCAAGAGGGTCTTCCAAAGAAAAAATAAGGTAAGAAAATCAAGTCCGTGGAAGGCACCCTTGTTAGCTGAGCACGCTCACATTTGTGTAGATACGACCAAGCGGCATCGCAAACATGCCGCACAGATTGGTGTTCGGAAAAACGACAAACATGATCAAGTCACCCATGGAGAAGATACCAGCAAAGAGACCCGTCTGAATGGCACCCCGAATAAGTCGGTTCACAATTGTATCTGTCTTGCGGGAACCAGTTCGCGAACGGGCGAAGACGATCACCATCGCACTGGTGATGAACGTATCGGCAACGACCTGCAACGACAACCAAGCAGTCGCGACGGGAATGATACGCGGTAACTCGGACATACTAAACAATAATGATCAGCTTGGCACAATATAGCAGTCGAGACGTACACGCGGATGATCCAACCCTCCATGCTGGTAATCATACCCAGAATGAAGGAAAGGACAGAAAGCGAGATGGCCACGCCATATATGACCCTGCTACTGGTCAAATACCATATCCTGCGATGTGGCCAGGTTCAGTTTAGGATTACATTGGCATACCTGTACACTTGCCTGGTCGCTAGATATAACTGCGTTATCAAGGCAGCGAGCGCAGTACCAATAGGCGTAAATATGTATGGCCAATGCCATGCGCCCACTTTGAGGGTCGTCAGGAAGACATTCGAA
The DNA here is from genome assembly GCA_038092775.1 of Boletus rubescentipes. Lineage (NCBI taxonomy): Eukaryota > Fungi > Basidiomycota > Agaricomycetes > Boletales > Boletaceae > Boletus > Boletus rubescentipes. Next base: position 33,543 of record JBBPRA010000183.1, on the reverse strand, counting down.
AAGCGACACGTTTACTCACATGCGAGGGCTGTAGGATTACCATAGTTCGTCACACTGCGATTCGTTGAACACGAGTAATAAGCACAATGACAGCGCCACGTACGTATAATACCATGCCATATAAATAGCCCTGCGAACATAATCGACGACATCAAACACAAGATGAATGGCACTCACGAGACACTGTGGAACGTATCCAAAATGAACAGGAAGAGTATCATATACCTAAAACCACTGGTCAAAACTGTAAATCCGTAGGTCGGTGTCCTACAGACCTGATCGCTAGCGGATCATTGAATTCTGGAGGACATGAGTTATGGTGGATTCACTTTGCTACCAGTGATCCTACTTACTACTCCGATAGTAAGCCGCGAACTGATATGTGACGAGGCCATACAGGAATGTATTGACTTAGTTTCCTCGGGTCAGTCAGAAGTTCTAAAGCGACGTCGCAGACACTCACAGAATATACCCAGTAGAAGCGCACCTATAATCCGATCCCGTCAATAAGTCAATTTCACATTTAGGACACCTTGTTCTACACACCGATAGTTGTGTCATACGAGCCCATCGTCAGTTCTAGGTTGCAAAGTGGAGAAGAAGTGGATGATTGAAGAGGAACTTCTGCGGGGAGAGGAAAACCTGTTCCTACTTGGTTCTTTCAACCTAACTTCTCTGGCAATGCTGATATATTCACCAAGACCCTGACTCTGAGTCACTACAATGTTCAAATATCATAGGGTCCACATGGGTGGATGCCATCGTCCTGACTTCCGCCGTGACTTTAAGTTTTTTTTCGAGCAGTTACCAAACTAAGGTAGTCGCCGCCATCGGCACCTGGTAACTATATTTAAATGATTACCCGCAGAGGGTTGCCTTCTGATTCAAGTTGGATTTTTCCGTCAGCCGTTCTATTGAGTTCAGAATGGTTAGACAACTCGAATGAATGTGATTATGCAGCTATAACGTTACAGACGCGCAAGTATTTGCACTGAGGCTGATCTGAGCCTCGAACCTGATGGTGTTGATAAGTCGTATGCCGGGGACGGGACGCGAGCGGCGGGACGAAGCGGCAGATGTTGATCGTGATAACGGACGAAGGAATACAGGACGAATAACTATGAGATAAGTACCGTATTAGGTAAGCAATACTGTAGTGATGTAGCGAATGATTCTACTCTACAGATGGGCATATCGGCCCACGAGCATCAAAATGCCAGGGGAGTTGTGACCAGACACAAACGACTCGGGCGAGGGATAATGGCGTGATTCGGATCATACTGGAGGTGTGGTACTTTGCGCCATGACTTGCCCATTGACAGTCTGCCATAGGGCAGCCACAACTAGAAGCCTAGAACCCCAACGGAAGGTGTTGTGACTGAGTCGGAGTCTTCACGTGTGAAAAAAATCCACATATGTATTCGCTTACGGAACTTGCAAACTTTGAAACACGTGTACCCCCTCGACTCGGAGTTAATCAACTTGCTTGAGGGTCCAGGGAACTCATCCTGAAGATACAAATGATTAAACACGAGTTGGTCATGTATATTGTCTGAATCGCCCGTAAGGAATAGTAAGAATATCTGGGATTCGGGTGTTGTAGATACTTATAGTGGCCGTGGCGACCGTACCCAATGTCATGGCTCACGAGTTCATCCGATTGTGCGAGTACAACTTGAATACATAAAGGTAAGGGCGAGTGAACATGCATGCGTGCGCGTGCAGGCATCCGCCTCGGAGTTCGCGTGCTCGCATACTCACAACTGCCTGCCAAGTGATCCGGTGGAGTGCGTTGGAAGATCGCACATCTGAATCACGTCATGCGGTAGGAAGGTGTATCACCGGGATGAAATTGTGTACACCATGACAGAGCGCTCCGTCCTCTCCGTTAGTGGCCTGGAGGTGGGGAGACGAGAGTACCCGGGCCCAGGTGCACAAATGTTTTGGCTCAGTGGCAAGGAATGTAGATGTTTTGACTAGTCTGGGGTAACGCAGTATACTAAGATGCCTCAAAGTCTCATTTGTACGGCGACGACGAGCGATCACCTTCAGCGTGCAGCCAAAATGCTAGTTCGGTAACAGAATATGTACGATACGAAAGTTTATGCATAGTCAACACGAAAGCCAACAAAAGATCGATAAAGTGATGAATGCACGAGATTCTTTTAGCTTTTCTATGTACGGCGGGGCTACGAATGTCGGCTCGGGTCTGCGGTGGGGATGACTTTTGAACTCTGCACCCTCACAAGACAGGAGATCACATGGCCCCTCGGTGGTCCTTCAGACTTTGAGTTGAAGGCTAGTCGATTGGATCGTCGAGGAGGGTTGCGAGCCAACGTGTGACCAGTACAGTGAATCGATCTGTGCAGGGATTGGAGACGGGTGACTTTGAGACAGTAGGTAAGTAACCCACCATCACACTCCGAGTCGCGTTTTCCGTGCCGCTTGTCTCTACCTTGAGCATCTCACAAGCAAGGAGAGTATCCAGGAGGGTCTTCCGCAGGAGAAAGAAACAAGGATAAGAATAAGAATAAGAATGAAGTTACCGTTGCGTTGAGGACACTCACGTTCGTATAGATACGACCAATGGGAATAGCGAACATGCCGTAGAGAGTCATGTTCGGGACAACGGTACAAGTGATTAGATATGACGGTCAAAGTGCACAAATATTCCGCGCGACACTTCATAGAGTACGCCACTCATTTCGGGTTGAGTGTGCGCCAAAGTTTTCCGAACGGCAAGGGATGACTAGCGAGTACGGGACTGTATGACGGCAGCCATTGACTTCAAGTAGGGTGCTTCAAGTTGGGAGAAAAGTCAGAAGACGGACTCTGACGAAGTATGCGATGGTGACTGTTACTAGATCGATGAAGATCAGTTTTACTTTCCCACGACGTGTAACACAGACTTCAATATTCAATCACGATGTGCTCTGGCCATTCGCCCACCCTAGCGACGACCTGCCCTGGTCTTGCCCTTGTCCGACGACAACGACGACGACGACGACAACAACAACGTGCCCTCGCCCTCACCCTGGTGACAACACTCTCGCTCTCGCCCTCCCTCTGACGACATGCTCTGGCCATCGCCCTTGTCCTTGCCCTCTCTCCGACTTTCTCCCTGACGACGCCGCGCCCTCACCCTCGCCCTCCCTCCAATGACGATGACTTGAGGTTGACGACACAACAACGTGCCATCACTAGAGATCTGCACGGGTACAGGTAACCCGTCATGGGTCGGGGGTACAGGTACGGGTTGTGAAATTATGACCCGTGTACCCATACTATAACGACCGTAACGACGCGTCTGCACTCTCTCCCTACCCTTCCTTTTCCACCGACATGACAGCGCGCCCTTGCTTCCTTGCTCCTCCTCTCCCTGCACTGACGCGATGCCAATGAGACGCGCCCGTGTCCACGCCCTGTCCCTCACACCCTGTCCCTCCTCTGACGACACCATGGACACGATGACGCGACGAGGACGACACCCACGCCCACATCCTCCCACCTCTGTCGCGACACCAACGACGGCAATGCGCCCGTGCCCTCTCCCCAACGCGAGCGCGAACCACTCGCACTCCATCCTGACCCCTCAATGACGATGTCACACTCAAGTTGCCCTTCCGCCACCACGCCCTGCGATGACGCGACGACAAAGGCCCACCATTCCTCCCATCGCCCTGATGCCGACACCGTGTCTCTAAGTCGAAACTTTTGGGTCTAATGACAATATTCAAGGCGCATGGAGAACGTTACAAGTATGTACTGCCAGGCTTGAGCTACAGTTGTTCGAGGATAGTACTTGAGGTTGATAGCAACATGGTATAAAAACAATGAAAGTCAAAATGAAAGCGACAGCGAAATAATCGATAGCATGAGGAATGGCCGACGCGGTGAGATCCGACGAGTCTTCCTTGTTTGTACCGCCCAACGCTTTCACGAGATACGGATGTCGTTTCAGACGGACAGTGAGAGGAATTTGCCTCCCGCGCACTCGAAAGACGAGCGGACAGATGTCTCCTGATTCGATTTCCGCGCTGTAAGCGGGATACCATGGATAATCGGAGTGGCTTGCGACGAATCCTCAGGGATCTGTTCTATTGAAGTACCCTGCGTAGGGCAATAGGGATGAGCACTGAGCGACGATCATGCAACGATAACTAGGCAGCACACCCACTCACCTCATCCGGGCCGAATATCTTTGCCTTGAGTAACTCGCGGGTAAGAAGGCTATCCATGAGGGTCTTCCGAAATAAATAAAAAAGATAATCAAGTTAGTGAACGGCACACCTTCGTCACTTTGAGGGCACTCACATTCGTATAGATACGGCCAAGGGGAATGGCGAACATGCCATAAAGATTCGTGTTCGGGAGAACAACAAAGGTGACCAAATCAGCCAAGGAGAAGATCCCGGGGAAGAGACCTGTCAGGATAGCACCCCGAATAAGTCGGTTCAGAACCGTATCCGTCTTGCGGGTACCAGTTCGCGAGAGGGTGAAGACGGTGATCAAGGTCACTGATGAATTGGAATGTATATCCTCGTATTATGTAGATTGGAGCAATGAGCGTACCGGTGATAAACATGTCCACAATGACCTGCATGGACAACCAAGCAATCACGAGGGGGGTGATACGAGGTAGCTCAGACACACTAAACAATTGAAATCAGTTTGATACAGTGTCTCAGCTGCGACACGCACAGTTTAATGACATAAGCCTCGAGGCTGCAAATGATACCTAGGATAAACGAAGGAATTGCCAGTAAAATGACCGTGCCATATAGGACATTGCTGTTGGTAAAACGCCAGATCCTATCTCACGTTGTAATTCAGTTTCGGATCACAGTGGTACATTCGTACATCTACCTGAAGCCCAAATAAATCTGCGTCACCAAGGCAGAAAGCGCAGTGCTGGCAGGGGTAAATATGTACGGCCATGTCCCCACTTTCGGAGTCATTAGGATCAGGTTGAGAAGGCGGCATGATTACCTACCTGCAAGAGCTGCTGGATTATCATAATTTGTTACGCTGCAGTGCACTGAGTACATGGACTTAGAAACAATGATCGACAAGGCAACGCACGTATAATACCATGCCATATATACAGCTCTAGAGAAAAACAATTGAGCGATCGCCCAACCATAAGGTTAATGATACTCACGAGGCACTGTGGGACGTGTCTAGTATGAACAGGAAGAATACCATATACCTAAAATTGCTCGTCAAAACCGTACACTCGTGGATTGCGGCGCGACCGACTTGATTGCCGGACGATCATGAATTTCTAAAACTATGGGTTATGGTGGATTCATCAGTGCTGAGTCTACTCACTCATCCGGTAGTATGTCGCAAACTGGTAAAACACAAGACCGTACAAGAATGTATTAACTCGAATTGCCGCGGGTCAGTGAGAGTCCAGAAGCAACGTCAGTTCAGCTACACTCACAGAATATGCCCGCCATGAGCGTACCTTTCATTCAATTCTGTCAGTAAAGCCATTCCAGAAACGGGATACCCTGTTACGCGCACCGAGAGTTGCGTCATACTGGCCCATCCTGGAACGTGGATGCTAGGCCGAGAAGGGCTTGACAACTAAAGTACGACTTCGACTGGGAATCGGGTGGGGGAATAACCTGTCCCTTGTCTTGGTTCGTGGGCAAGATATATTCACGTGGACTCCGGGTCCCCACCAAATATGGGTCCATCTGAAACGAAATGCGCCCTGACCTCCTTCGTCCCTGGAGGCCCTTGCCGCAGCAAACTCGAGACAACAGGAAAACTCACACATTTCGCTTTCATTATGAATAGATGTGTCAGGAGTGCCAGTCATCAAATTTCCCTTTTCCTCCAATTAGACTTCGGAACTGCCAGCGAAGGTCCAGATGAAGAGAGGGGCTTAGCAGTAATGGTATTCAGCCTGGAACTGCGTAGTGAGTAGCTGGTCTCCGCCGTGCAGTAGTTATTCTGGTGAGAGCCGACAATCGCGTGCTCGGCTCGGGGTCGAGATGCGGCGATCAATACTGTTGGAAGTGAGCGCTTTGAGCAACGAGAGCAACTGGCCTTGGTGACTGAGTGTCTCATCGTCGAGATTGGGAACGTCTCAGGTTAAGTTACATAATTTCAAAGTCCGGGACTCTGGGTATTGCTTGAGCCTAAGTATTCCTACCAGAACACCACGGTTAGAAGATCTCCCTGTGAACAAAGAGGCCCTCCAAGCCAGGGAACAGTCCCCAAACGAACGAATAAAGCGCAAAGCATACATAAACTTCAGAACGACTGAATAGTCGCGATTGAGGGGTAAGTCGAGTTACTAAGTAGCTCCGAGTCGTAACTTGAAAATTCACGGAGCTGAGAAACCTTAGTGGTCGATCGAAGTAATGGGTTATCTATTTCAAGCTATATAATACCTCAGCTTCGGGTCGAATTGGTCCTCAAGATCATCCAAAAGGGCTGCCGGGTATACCGATCGGACAACGTTGTCACCTAATTCACTCGATCGATATCCAGCGACCCCACCTCCGCAAAGTACGTTGCCCTGGAATACCTCTTCCCTCTGCTACCCGGTTTGATGAGGTTACCCCCAAGATGCGAGTACTCCAAAATGACCGACTTGATCATGGTGACCGCAGACGCCTCGTGCAATCAGTGAAACGGTTGGCTGGTAACCAAATCGCCGATATACGGTAACCGGTGGTCAGGAGTCAGAGCCGGTGAGCCCTGCTTACGAGCCACGGCACAAATCATCCATTGAGTGCTGCAACCCTTGTCGTTCCAATTGAGTCGTAGCACTCGGATTTCCACAGGCGACGGTCAGGATCATTGGCATCACATTTGTACCAATCGAGATGAAAGACATGAGACCATGTGCCAGTGTGAGCGATCGGATGTGTCCGGTCCCTCGCTTCCGAACCTATCCCGTATTCATTCAGCCTGTCGGTGGTGTTAGACCCTATGTACATAGAAGTAAGTTTCCGGACGTATTCATGAGAAACAGGGTCTGAACCTTGTGCTCGATCATTTCAGCTGCGCCACTGCGCAGCCCAATTCAAGTTCTCGTGTATTTTTGCGGAATAAAGTAACTCGGGGGTCCCGGTCAGATTTCACTCCAGCTATTCGACGTAAACAAGTCAACAGCCCCATCGTCCCTAATGTCGCAGCTCAACATCGTAACAATTACAAATAGATACGTCCACCTACAATACTAGCACAAAGATAGATAGGCTTCTGTCAGGATAATTCGATGTTCAACACTTCCTATGATAATCGAATTAATCTATGAATCATATCCCTCAGGCCCGGGAATTCCAGCCTGATTGATGGGGAAGATACCTGGGAGCTGGGCCCTTGATTGTGTGAAAACTCAAGGGTTCCAGGAAACAGACACAGCAGCATTACGAATCTTGGAACTCAAGAGCCAAGAGCTTTTGACTTGTCGTCTCAGGGCAAACAACCCCTCCCCGCAGCGGTGTCCCCGCTGGTCGGTACTAGTAGCAGTAGTACTCAATTGACACGACGGCAAAGCGAACGACAACAACTGGGCAACAGAATCACATTTGTAACCCCACCGGCGGAACAGAGGGTATCTCCAGATTTAGACTCTACTCCTTCTTCGCTTCTCTCTCCAGCTTTCTCAAAGCCCGACGACGTTGGTCTTTGAGTATCGTGTGGGCATGAGAGATGAACAAGGACTTCCATCCAATGACATGGATGATGTAGTCGATCAAAGCATGACTCCAGAATGGCGTAATGGTACCAGGTCGGTCGGTCATGGCCGCTCCACACGACAGGCCGATCTTACTCAACACTGAACGAACGTAGGCCGGGGGTGTGGGCACCGCCATCGACGATCTCTTGATGTTTGACATTTTCGAGACCTGAGATCACATGAACATACAGTAGGCAGTGAGTGGTGAAGAGACACATACAACAAAGTACGTGTTCAGGTTCTGGACGATGATATTGTGCGCGCGGACTTCCTCTGCGAGCGCACTCGTGAAGGTCGCCACGAATCCTTTGGTACCCGAGTAGGTCGCAAGCATAGGAGAAGCGACCTGGCCAGCGAAAGACCCAACATTCAGAATTAACCCGCGTTTTCTACAATCAAATCCATGTTTGAGTCATTGGTTATGCAGAGAAGAAAATCACTGACCGCTGGATCATGCCAGGAAGCACGGCATGCGTGACGCGCACTGTCCCATTGATATTAATTGTCACGATGTCTTCGTTTTCTTGTTCCGTTGTCTCAGCGAAATATGTCGGCATCGTGTGCGATTTGCCAACGTTGTTCACTGTCAGTAATATCACTCATCAGCCGGGAGAAGACTAAGGAAAAGGCAAGTACTTACCCAGGATACCGATATCCAAACCACCGAGAACGGCTTTAAGTGCATTTAGCGCCGCTGGATCATTTTTGGCAAAATCAATCAACTGAATTCGCGTCTGCACTTTGCCTGCTGTTTTGCTCGCTACCGACGGGACATGAGCTACATATACACGAATCAATAAAATGGACGCACCAATTTCAGCTGCAACAGAAGTCAAAGCCTCCTGATTGCGAGCCACGAGCAAGATATTGAAACCAGCAGCAGCCAACTGGAGCGCAAATTCCTTCCCAATACCGTCGGATGCACCAGTGACGACTACGGTGACGTTGAGTTTGAATAAGTGATGGTGATGTAGAAGATCGCGCACCTGCCCAAGCGTCCTTGGTTGCACCAAACTTCTTGAGCTAAGAACGAAAAATAGGTTAGCTTCGGGTTAACAGATCCGACGCACATCCGCACGTTTCTACCGGGTAGAACAAAGGTTTGGCTGAGGACAAACCAAGTCTTAAGCAAGAAACGCGCTACTGTGAATGCCCCAACAGAGAAAACTAAACCCAACGTCCATGGACATGCAGTGACTGTAGTTCAACGCGTTTCAAAGTTATGAACGGAATGAATTCGCGGACAAACAAACCTCGCTCCGAAAGCCATGTACGAAGGCACGACGTGGACATGTTGGCTCTTGTGCAAGTTGGCGAACGAATTCTCACGTGAGAAATTTTACACAAGCTCCGCTCCGTTCGGACACAGATGCGAACAAGTGCCGAATAGACAACCAAACTGTGAAGAGAGTCACAGGAGACCCCACAATTCCAACAACGACTTTCTTCTACTGTGTAACCAATCTGCACTGAAAGCACGAGTCAAGACATTCTGCGACGCTACGGATGACATACGTCGCGACTGTACGCGACATGCACCCTGCGTCTTAGACTCATGTATAAGCAAGGTACAACATTTTTCCTGTACATATGTACCTCGTATGGCTCACTTTGATACAGAGTCAGTAATGAAATCAATCACATATGCTCCATCGTCCCAGATGCTGGTCCTCATTCCTCTCCCACCCGGGCATTGGCATTCCGATCCTCGCGGTCAGATATTATTACAGATACAGAGTGAGTTGGTCCAGGGCCTCAAATCCCCGCAGAGCCTCATTGACGTTGTCGCCTTGTTACATAGGTGTCCATGCCACTTGACGGTTCTAAACTCAATCAGTCCGGCGACCGCCGGGCCTGTGCTATTAGTAACATATTTCAATGAGAAGACAAACTCTGTGGGTATTTATTTAAACATAGTTGCGAGCGTGCTGATGCGCCAAAATTATCTTCGTTTGGTAACTGCCTGTCAACTTCAAAAGACAGGTGAAGGCGGTACAACATACCTGGACCCCATGATATTTGACCATCGGGGGAAGTCAGGGTCCTCGTGAATATATCTTGTCAGAAAACCAAGTAAGATCAGCCCATCCCCTCCTTGCCTTCACTCATCCACCCCTTGAGCCAGAACCGAGAATGGGCTTGTATGACAGCACTATTGGTGCGTGTAACGAGTTGCCCAATGTTCGGAATCCGTTTTATTGACGAGGTCGAATGATAGGTACGCTCCTAGTAGGCGTATTCTGTGAGGGTCCACAACGTCGCTATATGCCCCCCGACTAACCCGTGCAAATCAAGTCAATACATTCTTGTATGGCCTCGTTACGTACCAGTTCGCGGCTTACTACCGGACTAGTGAGCAGAATCTCTGGTAGGAGACATGAGTCACCATAGCTCATGCCCCGTTCCAGAATTCAATGATCCGCCAGTGATCAAGTCGGTTGATCACCAATCTACCGGTATATGGTTTTGACGAGCAATTTTAGGTATATGATACTCTTCCTGTTCGTTTTGGATACGTTCCACAGTGTCTCGTGAGTGCCATCCATCTGGTGTTTGGGAATCGCCAATTATTTTCATAGAGTTATGTATATGGCATGGTATTATACGTACGTGGTGTTGTCAATCTTGTGCCTACTACTCGTTGAATGCATTCCAGTGTGACGAACTTTGGCAACCCTGCACCTCTCGCATGTGAGTAATCATATCGACTTTGTAATGTGGTCCTAACGATCCCAAAGTGGCAGCATGGCCTTGGCCGTATGTATTTACCCCTTTCGGTACTGCCCTTGCTGCCCTTGCGACGCAGATATATCTAGCGATCAGGCAAGTATATAAATATACATATACAAATGTGTTCTTAAACTGAACCAGACCACGTCGTAGGATTTGGCATTTAACCAGTAGCAAGATCCTATATGGCGTGGCCATCCTGTTGGCTATCATTTCCTGTCTTCTGGGTATGATTACCAGCGTAGAGGGTTGGATCATCCACATGTATGTCTCGACTTCTATATGGTATCAAACTGATCATTATCGTTTAGTGCATCTGAACTACCCCTTGTCATTCCCATCGCGATCGCTTGGCTGTCCACGCAGGTCGTTGTCGACACGTTTATCACCAGTACGCTGGTGATCGTCTTCGCCCGTTCGCGAACTGGTTTCCGCAAGACGGATACAATTCTGAACCAACTCATTCGGGGTGCTATCCAGACAGGTCTTTTTGCTGGGATCTTCTCCATTGCTAACTTGATCACGTTTATCCATTTCCGGAACACGGACCTCTACTCTATGTTTGGCACTCCCATTGGCCGTATTTATACTAACGTGAGTGTCCTATTTAACATAAACACAGCTCACCTGACGATTGATTTCTTTCTTTTCGGAAGACCCTCTTGGACACCCTCCTCACTCGTGAGTTACTCAAGGCAGAGCTGGAGGGCACCGATCATTTGAACGGAACTGTGAGTTGTTACAAATGCATGATTGTCACTCATCTGACCGCTGCACAGCTCGGTTCATTGGGCTGGACACCCGCGGGTTCGTCGCAAGCCACTTCGACAACCCAAACGATCGGCAGCCAACTTAAAGTATAGAATTCCGTTCAAAAGTCGTATTCGTAATGGCGCAAAAGGCAACGTCAGTTCACTGGGGGTCTGCTGAAATAGTGTCTGGCGCCATATCTTGTGGGGACCTTTGGCCATAGCACGCCAACATTAGTGTAGTCTATTGTATAGCCATGTATATTGCTCCGAATGGTTTCATCGCTAATCACCGAACCCACTCGTTTCCTCGTGTGTTTTGCGGTTGCTAATCAACCGCCCAGTGAGGTGTATCCGAGTCTGCCGGATATCTACCAGAGGTGGTGACACACACACCAATTCGTGTCCTAGTGTTTGTTTCGAGCTGCCTCTCTGCTCGAGAATCCGGGTAGTCCTGAGAGGGACACTACTGGGAGTCGACGTGACATGAAGCAAGACCGGATATCAAATCACTTGGACTTGGAGCCATCCAATCTCAAACGTCTTGGTACCTCTCAACGACCCACTTTGGATATGGTCGCTTGTACATTCGGATGGAAAATCTACAAAGGAAACGCGAAGGCACTGCCTTGAGCCTCCTGAGGAGGATGCGCCACTGCGGATGCAAAACGCATAGCATGTTTACTCGGTTATGTCGAAGTTCAGTGTCGTTAAAACTTGAAGCTCTCCGCGGTGTACTCGCATACATATCCTCTAATTAGACACCCGATGAGCACGGACTGCGGACTGCGGTTCTGCGGTTCTCCAGAGTTTCGTCAGTGAAAAAAGTATGACCCCGCGGATTGATGGAGATGATGAAAACAAAGCACTATGATTCAGAGGTCCGTAGACCAGAGTAGATCTTGACGTCGAAAGACCTCGTTGGGTTCTGAATGGTTGGAAACTCATCCGAACACAAGGTGGGTCGAGCTAAAGAAAAAGAAAACTTAAATACACCAAGCTTTCAAGTTGCCGCCAGTACGGCATTCGACGCCGTTAGTAACTGCCGACTCGGAAATCTTGGTCGTCGACCCTTGCACGTGTTTTGTAGTGCCTCAGCTTTCTTCCATACTAGTATCTACCAAGCCAAGCCACTGGTACGCGAAGTCTTACAGTATATGGCTCCATGAGTCAGTGACCACCTCGGACACTGGTTACCTCCCTCTTACTTCCTCTCGGTTTGCCCTACAGCTACCTTGGCATTCCGAATTTCCGATGCTCGCGGGCAGATATACACACAGTCCTCGGATCCCCGCAGAGACGCATTTGTAACATTATCGCTTCGTCGCATAGTCCAAGCAATTTGAGAATTCCGAACTCAATCATGCAACGATTCAATAGCCCGGTTGACGCTAGTCCGGTGACCGTTTGGCCTGTGCTATAATCTGTTAGCACATTCCAATGCGAAGACATATCCCTCAGGGTGGGTATTCATTTAAACATAGTCGCGAGGGTGCTGACGCGCCCAAACTCTCTTGGTTTGGTAACTTCCAGAAATTTACAAAAATGGTGGAGGTGAGGGCGATGCCACCTATGCGGACTGTGTGACATTCGAATTCAGGTTCTTCCGTGGATATATCTATCTTGCCTATGTGCCAAGCAGCCTCAGGTCCATCCCCCTCCCGTTCCTCTACCTGAATTGTCCTTCAGTTATTCCTCCTTGACTTGAGAAACGAGGGCTCAGAATGGGCTTGTATGACACAACCCTTGGTGCGTGTAACAAGGTTCGCAATGTATGGAAATTTGTTGACGGGATCTAATGATAGGTACGCTCCTAGTGGGCATATTCTGTGAGTGCGCGCGATGTGTATAATTGGCGTTGCTTTGGGGGTTCCGACTGACCCATTGTGAACAAAGTCAACACGTTCCTGTATGGCCTCGTCACGTACCAGTTCGCAGTGTACCACCGGACGAGTAGGTAGACTCACGAAAGTTTGATAACACCATGACTCATACAATATCACAGAATTTAACGATTTTCCAGCAATAAAGTCAGTTGGTTGGTGACCATCCCCAACTGTATAGTTTTGACGAATTATTCCAGGTATATGGTACTCTTCTTGTTTGTTTTGGATACATTCCACAGTGTCTCGTGAGTACCGTTTATTTGGCGTTTGGGAAATCACTTGAAAGTTGCTTCCCCAGAGCCATATATATCATGTGGTATTATACGTTCGTATCCTTGTCAACAGTCGCATCTACCCGTGTTGAGTGCATACTAGCGTAGCGAACTATGACAATCCAGCAGCTCTTGCAGGCAAGTCATCATGCCGCCTTTTAAACCTGGCCCTAACGGTCCTCGACTTCGAAGTGGGTATATGGCCATACCCTTTTACCCCGATGGGTACTGCTCTTTCCGCCTTTGCGACACAGATGTATCTAGCGTTCAGGCAAGTGTAGAGATGCACTAGCGCGATCCCCCACTGAACCACGCTACATCTCAGGATTCGGTGTTTGACCACTAGCAAGATCCTGTATAGTGTGACCCTCCTGCTAGCCAGCCTTTCCTTTATTCTGGGAGTGATTACCAGCATCGAGGGTTGGATCATCCGTGTGTACGTCTCACGACTGTGGCTGCTATACTGTATCAAGCTGATCATTTAGTCAGTCTGAGATACCCCTCATTACTCCCATCGCGACTACGTGGTTGTCTATGGAGGTCGTCGTCGACACGTTCATCACCAGTACGTTCATTCATTTCAACCTAGATAACATGAACTTGAAGTCATCGATCTACAATCACCAGCTACGTTGGTTATCGTCTTTTCCCGTTCGCGAACTGGTTTCCGCAAGACGGATACAATTCTGAACCGACTTATACGGGGTGCCATCCAGACGGGTCTCTTTGCTGGGATCTTCTCCATTGCCAACTTGATCACATTCGTCGTTCTCCCAAACACGGACCTCTACGGTATGTTTGGCATTCCCGTTGGTCGAATCTACACGAATGTGAGTGTCATCTTCATTCATGCCGACAGCTCACCTGATAGTCGTGTTCTTACTTTTCGGAAGACCCTCTTGGATACTCTCCTTGCTCGCGAGTCACTCAAGGCAGAGCTAGAGGGTACCGATCATCTTAGCGGAACTGTAAGTTGTCTGTACTAGCTACCATCTCATGAATGTCGCTCAACTCCAATCTTTGCACAGCTCGGTTCATTGGGCTGGGCACCCGCTGATTCAACCTCGCGAGCCAATCTGATAGTTTAAATGACCGGCAGTGAACATGAAGTACAAAGTCCGTTCAGGAGTTGCGATCGTCTTGTGAAAGTATAATATGCGAAGCCCATCCACCGGAGGGCTGAGATGGCATCTGGAATTGTTCCTACGAAGACCTCTGGCCATGCCATGAGAATTTTCGTCGGACCCTGCGCCAGGCATGCATCACAGTATCGATCGTCTCTTTGCGGTTTTCATTTCACTTTCTGGTTCATGGTCGTGCTTGTCGGACAGCTCAGTGATTGATTGATGCCACGGAGTCGCAAGGGTCGCGAGGCTCCAGGATTGCTAGTACTACAGTAGTGTGGTCCGTTGTGTTATTGATTCATTGATGAAATGCCAAAGTAGTGTGGACTTTCCGTGTTGTTGGGTTAGGGTTAGTGAAGTGAGACTCAGTTAAACTTTACCGTGACCAACTTCTGTGCCCCCTTTGACTGTACGGTGCTCCCGACAGATCCTTGAGAACACATGCCGTTGGCCTAGACCAGGGAAATGTCTTATGCAGTTGACGATAAAGGGTTGGTGACACGTTGCTACTAGTATCAGGATTCAGGCCTAACAGTCGATCTACGCGTGCACGAGCTACCATGACGATGGCCCATCAATGGGGCAAAGCGAGAGGTGGAAAGATCAGCGATGCATCAAGGCGAGACTTGAAACCCAGAAAGCAGGAGCGAGGGCTTAACAAGAGAGACTGTCTGACTGGGACAAGAGTATGGCGCCACGGGTTCCCAAGGTCTCCGGAGAATGTTGAATGAAGCGTTAATTGAAGAGATAGGGCATTTGGTGCACCCGGCTCGCTTTGTGCGAGAAGCGTTGCAATGGGGGCTAGCCCCAGGAGGTAGTGGCTACACGTTAGTTTCTCGTGTCGCCTTTGCAGCGAGCAATAGCACTACGAGAGGGCACCATTGAGAGAGCGTGGAGCGGAATAGAGAAAGAAAATAGGCAGGAGGGGACGGGCCATAAAGGCGATGGAGGTGCGTGGGATCATGAAACCGCCCACGTGCTCGCGAAATGGCTGGGAGGGTTCGTTACTTAAGAGGAAGGGAGCAACCCACGTGCTTGTGAAGTGGTCGCGTGGAGGCGTGAAGACGAGCCCGTCCGCCTTGTTTCTCGAACTCACTTGTGGGCACAGAGGCAGGCTCAGCTGTGCTGCGCCTCAAATCGTTCCGTAGTGTTTGGCGACAACCTCGGTTGTGGCGGAGATATATAGTGCACTTGCACTACACATTGAAAGCCTGACCGTCCCCTGATCGAGACATGTGCCCCATAGTGAACTGGAGCAATCTTTTAACGTGTAGAACACCATCGTCAGGAATATTCATCGCGCATGGAACACGGACCACTACCGTCCGTCTACGTAGGCGTTCCAGTGCTCACGGGTAGACACCACATTGCACGTTCATATCTTCAAAGACACTTGCCCAATGTTGCATTCACCGCTTTCGAGCGTTCAATAGGATGCAGAATCGCTGGCTGATGGATCCTGTGCAAACCTTGCGCGTTTTTGGTTTTGCCAAGTTGAAACTTGATGGGCCTGAACCGTATTTCGGTTTGGCAATTGTTTCGGAACTTACTTTAAGCGATGGCGGAGTTGGGGTGAGTAGTATATCTTTCCCTTGAGGCAAGTAGAGGGCCAATAATATTCCCCTCTCAAGGTCCAATCGTGCAGCAAGGACTCGGAATGGGTATATATGATGAAACCGCTGGTGCGTACAAGAGGGTGCCCAATTTCTGCAACGCATTTCAAATTGACGGGATCGGGGGATAGGTACGCTCTTAGTGGGCATATTCTGTGAGTTTCTGCGACCCACGCTTCGGGCTCTCCGACTAACCCTTCGTTAACCAAGTCAATACATTCTTGTATGGCCTTGTCACGTACCAGTTTGCGGTGTACCACCAGACGAGCAAGTAGAAACAACAAAGCTGAGTTCACTGGAACTTATTCTATTCCAGAATTCAATGATCGGGCAGCGTTGAAGTTTGTTGGTCACCGACCCACGTGCGCTCGGTTTTGACGGGTTACTCTAGGTATACGGTGCTCTTCCTGTTCATTTTGGATACATTCCACAGTGGCTCGTAAGTGACATTGTCTGGTATTTGGGAAATTGCCAATTGTCTTCGCAGAGCCATATATATGGCATGGTATTATACGTACGTAGACTCTCAACCATCGCGTCTATTCATGTTGAGCGCATTCCAGTGTGACAAACTTTGATAATCCTGCAGCTTTCGCAGGTGAGCAAACATGTCGCCTTTCGTTCTCCCCCTAACTTTCCTTGAAGAACCTGTGTGGCCATACCCGTTTACTGCTGTTAGTAACACGTTTGCTGCCCTGGTGAAGCATATATATTTGGCAATCAGGCAAGTATGGAACTATTCCGATACATTCATAAACCGAATCCCAGCGTGTTGTAGGATTTGGCGTTTGACCCGTAGCAAGATCCTATATAGCGTGGCTATCCTGCTGGCTATCATATCCTTCATTCTAGGCATGATCACTGGTGTCAAATCTTGGATGATCAAGTTGTATGTCTTACGATCGAGGTACTATATCAAACTAATCTTGAGTGTTTAGTGCGTCCGAGCTACCTAGTATTAGGTTCTTCGTGACTGCCTGGTTGTCCGTCCAGGTCGTCGTGGACACATTCATCACTAGTACGCTCATTTGTCCCAACGTACATAACATGGAGGCGCTGATTTACAATAACCAGTAACACTGGTGATTGTCTTCTCCCGATCGCGAACAGGCTTCCGCAAGACGGATACAATTCTGAACCGACTTATTCGGGGTGCCATCCAAACAGGTCTTTTCGCCGGCATCTTCTCCTTGGGTAATCTAACCAGTTTCGTCGTTCTCACGGGCACCAATTTTTTCGGTATGTTCGCCATTCCCGTTGGTCGTATCTATACGAATGTAAGTGATCTCAACAAAAAGAGGTTGTGCTATCCGCTGACTCGACTTCCGTTTCTTTTCTTCTATTCTTTTATGGAAGACCCTCTTGGATACCCTCCTTGCTCGTGAGATGCTCAAGGTAGAGACGGACGGCGCAAAAAGCGTTACTCGGAGTGTAATGGTGAGTTACTTATATACCGTCGCTTGATCGCCACTCATCTTCCAATCCATGCACAGATCGATTCAGTGTATTGGGCCCCTACGGATTCGCAAGCCATTTCGACACTCCAGTCAACCAGCGTTCAGCTCAAATCGCACAGGACCACTCATGATAACGCGATTTCGCAAGACAAAGCCACCTCACTGGAGGTCTGAGATGACATTTAGAGTCGTGTCTGGCGGCATTCGTCAAACATTTCGTTGTCGCTTTCGTTTTGATTCTGAACGTATTTATACCTCCCTTATGTGATTGTACTGGTTTTTAGGCTGCAGTGGTGGTATATAGTCCGTTGTATTAGTGCGAACGAGGTACTCATAATCATCTACATTGCTAGCCACCGCCCTAAAACTTGTCACGGTTCTTCTTGTCTCTGGGGTGTTACGATAATGTATGCTTTCAGCATTTCCTATGGTGCTGAACAGATCAATTGTAAACTTTTTACCTACTATCTGTTCACAGAGCGCCTCTTAGACGCGATCGCCTTGTCTTGTCATTCACTGAGTCGTTACGACGGAACAAATACTATGTCATGATAGTGCAAGACGTGCCAGTGATGCTGCCAGTTCGACACCACAGAGTCGACGTCTACAAGCGTGTTGCCAGAGAAGCATGAGCGTTGAACAAGGTTGAATCAACGAGTTACAGTATCCTGCCGCTGTCAGAAGGAGCAGGGCTTGATCAAGGCTGTCAATCAATCGTTAGTATCAAATGCCACTTACTTCACTGGATGGCACGCTTTCGGAAGAGTTGACAACAAGTTAAATCCAGTGGTGGCTGCCAGTCACTGACTCCGTCCGAGTAGAATCAACGAGTTCTGACAAAAACGGAAAACTTCGGTTGGGGCTCCCAGGGACGTAACCCGGACCGTTCGGCCCGATTGGGACTCGGTCAGCTCCGCTCTATTTTGTTCACATCTCCTGCAATCTCCACGACCGCATAGGATTTCGACTCTTTTGGTTACCTCGAGACTGGCGGACAGGATGCACTTGTGCGTTCTTGGATGTGGATATTGTTCACCCTCCCTGACACTCTCATTTCATCATTGGCTTTCAAGTTTTCAGTGGCACACTTTTTGAGCGAAGCGACTCAGCTCATCGTTGCGCTGCGTGGGCATCGTTTACAGGCCGCCATGGATGCGGATAAAAGCTCGAGTACCCCTCCATGCAGATCCTATCTATCCAACGATTGCTTGGGATGCGTAGATGGTCCTTGATGAGGCAAACCAGTGAGTTTTGCTTTCACTAAACTTCCGCGACGCGGAAAATTGATTGTTTTTGGCATGCGTTCCAGGTCGATTTGGAGCACCCTCCGAGTTGGTTCAAAACGACAGGGGGGTGCTATGTGCCTTTGGTCGACAAGAGTGGCGACAGGGAAGCGTTGCATCCCATGGCATCGTGGTCTGCGTATGCTAGAGTATAGGTATAGGCATCCATGTACGTCGGCTGGTAGCAGACGGTGTTCTCGTCACGCAGGCTCAGCAGTGTGATATCTACTTTCTCTCTGCCTGTGCTAAGTTAATTTTTATTGAATTCGAGGCTGATGCATAGATACCATGCTACTCCACATGCGTCGCGAGGTAGGTGTATAGCCACCAGGAACCCAAGTTTGGGGGGATAGCCTTGGCCCTCAAGCGCTAGTTTTGAGTGGATGGAGATCGCTGCTGATCGTCCAAAAGTGAAGTGGGTCAGGATCCGACACATGACTATGCTAAGGGTATAGTAGCTGTTGCCACAGATCTGTTTCTACGTTCGTTGTGTAGGTGAGCACGTCTTCATTCCATTTGCATAGCAAACTGCGCAATAACTCCTGTAAAAACTCCTGTGTACAACTTCTACTCGGAAACCCATGGTCGCACGACCCTGGAAGCCAACGTAGGGCGGAGAGCAAATGAGTGTGGCGCTGGTTCAGTCGCATTTCATTCCGCCTTTGGGACACCTTGTGCCCTTTGCTTTGCACTGCAATCACTCAAGTGGGTTTCTGAAATCAGTCCGTGGCTGGCAGTGTTATGCTGCCTCTATCGTAAGTTCATCGAGTTAAGAGGAAAGTGGGATCCCTTTTGGCACCGCCTGTCTGCACTGCCCGTCCAACTGCGGCCTTGAACCGCTCGAGTATGTCATCAGTTCCTGAGGCTGGTTAAAAGGGAGCGGTGCGATCTCCCCAAAGTTGCCAAAGCTCTCTACCCCATACACTACACACCAACACATCATGATCCTCACACTCTCCTCTGAAAGCGTCCGCAACACGGTCTTCACAGACGAACGTGGACTCCCCGTGTTCAAGAGTACCACGCCCTTCAGTCTAGGCGTCCGTACGACGACTGTCAGTCGACAACTGTCGAACCAGTCGCGGATGGACGATCCCATTGAAATCATGGGTCGCATTGATTGGCATTGTTTCGGGTCCTCGATATTCACTATCGGAGGGACGAAACTGGAATCAAATGTTTTCCTGCCCAGACATGGGATCTTTGGAAGGTGAGAATTTAGCGCGGTCACTCATCGAAATGGGATGGCGCTCACGCTTGGACTTGTTGGCATCTAGGAAACGCACGTTCACTGGGCCTGATGGCCGTCGTTATCGATGGGACATGCATAGTAGGGACGTAGTGGTAAGTGTCAAACACTTTGAGTTTGGTTGGATCGTGTCATCTTATTCCTCGTTTCCCCAGCTTTCTCTCGATGATGCGTCACGAACCGAGATTGCGCGGCATCACAGAGCGACTCTCGGGATTATAGGAAAGCGGAGGAGTGCTCGCCTGGAAATCGCACCCCAGGCAGAGTACATGTTAGATCTCATCGTCATCACCTTTATTTATGTAGAAAAATTGCGGATGGACAAGGAGAAAAGCCAACGGAGAGCAGCGGCGTCGGGTGGAGGTCCCTGAGTCGAAAGAGCTCTATGTGCATTTCGGAACTGTCTTCATTACATATACATTTTTTACGTTCCTGTTGCTAGCTGGACCTGGCTTGGTATTCTTATGATACTCCACTTACTAATTATCATTTTTTGACACTCGATCTACTGCTACTTGGTTCGAGGTTGAATTTAACTCTTCAGATTCATCACTCACCATTACTACCGACTCGGAGAGCCCAGCGAATTTATGCAACTATGGCCCTTTAATAAGAGGAGCCGACAATCATTAAAGGTGAAGTGCTATCAATGGACGACATGGAACCTAAATGAGGACGTTACTATTGGGGTTCAGCTTCAAGTTCTTTTCACGTGAATTCATTCGCCAGCACCCAGTAGGACACACTCAGTCATCAACACACAGGAAATTATAGGGTCAACGCTCACACAGCTTGCAGCATGGCGGCGAATAAATGCACATACATTGAGCTTGCACCAAAAAATAGCTTTAGAAAACATGGTGGCAAACCGTGACTGTACTGGTCATCGAACAACGATACGAGAAAAACATCCTAGGCAGTAGAAAACAAGGTAACCAATTCTGTGCCACGTTCGCACTCATGACGTCTTCTCCTTTGTAACCTCCAGTAGTGGGTCCAGGTGCGATTCTGGATGACAATACGAGCCACCTGCACGATCCGCCAACGTGAAGTACTGTGAGAAGGAGATTAGCGACCGAGAGTTATCCTAGTACAACGGGCTGTAGGTACCTGACCGTAATTGACCGTGAAATAAAGATGATGGAGCGCGTGTTGTGAGGGACCGTTGATAATGTGTTCAAGCGGATGACCAGTAATAAAATCGGAATCATGGATCTGTGGGTGAACATTAAGACTGGAGTCAGAGGTGCAGGGATCATCATACGAATACACTCCAAACGTTGCCGAACAAAAAGAGACCCAAGTACAACCCTCGATGAAGGGGGAACAAGAATACTAAGAGATAGTACGATAGGGCTTGCAAATATGCCTCTACAGGATGGATTGCATGGGATGCAAAAGGCGTTGGTACTGCGGAAGGGTTGTAAACAGACAGGGAACGAGAGAATCAGCACCACTTACCTATTAGTTTATGGTGGGACTTGTGGAAGAGTTTGTACAGGATGGGATGATGCAGAGTACGGTGGACCCAGTAAATGGAAAAGTCGTTGATCACCAAGAATCTGAGCGCATATCAGTGTGAACGATAATTAATGCAAAGATACGTACAAAGGGATGGAGAAGGCAAAGTAAAGCCATCCATGTTTGGACACGTCATCGTACAATCGAGAATAGCCCATGACCTCGGCTTGGAACCAGGGGACCATCAGCAGCGTCGCTGCAGGAATTGATTTCAGACTAGTTTCAATTTCGAATTTGATCTGGTTTTTCAAGAAGCGTGGGTGTCGCATTAACTCGTGATTGAATATAAATTGGAAGGAAATAGTGGCAAAGATGAAGTAGATGAGGTTGATGCCGATCAGAGTAACCAAGGTCAACGACAATAATTGTCTAGGAATGTAATCTCGCGGCCATGCGGATTGTGGTCGAGAAGCATTGGTAGCAAGGGTGGTCGGGAAAGGGCGGTCAGCGAGGGTATCATTCAGAGGGACAAGACAAGCCCAGAGGCTGTCGAGCATATACTCGTCGGCAATGCGTAGAACGAGGTCCATCGTGAAGAGAATGGCAAAAAGGTGGCAACTTTTATAATGCGCGTTGCCGGGCAACGTGCAACTGGTGTATATATACAGCGCACAGTTGGCCGCGCCATTCTTCGGCATGACACTGTTCGCTTCAAGTTGGACTGTCGCTTCACACGGGCGCATTGATGCATGGTCCTCAGCCCGCTTGGGTAATGAGAAGACACTGGGGTGGAGTTAATGAGACCATGATGAATGACAAGCAGAAATAAACACTTGCTGAATCGAAGAAATTCCCGGCCTCGACATTTGATGTGCCAGTAAGTGGAAGCTGGCCACAAGGTAGTCTCCGTTGACAATGTTGTAGGAGACCTTGGGTCAACATGATGGAGTAAGTACACGGTAAGGAACGAGACCCTGAAGACACAGGAGGTCCTGGAGCAGTAAAGTGGCACTTCTACTATGTGATGTGCCGTTGTCGACGTGTCCCAATCCTCAAGGCAGTTACGGCATGAGAACTCAATTGCAGACTAGTGAAGTAACGTTATCACTTCCGAGTCACGGTCATTTTGTGAGCTCTACGCACATACATATGTACTACTAGTAAGAGCGTTGTCAGCTCTTCTTTTCGCATTATTTCATACCTTCAGCTTCTACCACGCCATAATTTGGGGTCACTCTTGGAGTCACCACCTTTTCGAATCTCAGAGGCCATTTTCAGAACTTAGAAGCTTGGGTAACGAGAAGATTACTTGAAGCTGGGAGTGCAACGAGGCCATCCGGTTATTTGATTGAATGACTCGGATGAGCGGAAACGAACACTGACTAAACCGAGGAGCTTCCTGGCCACCATCATACACTCGGTAAGTTAAGTTGAAGCTAACCACAAGGCGGTAGAAACGCACCTACATGCCTGGCACGTTGCTGAATCGTTGAATGGGGACGCACTGATTGACCAGCGACGTGGTCCAGGGCGTCTAACTTGAACTTGGCATCCTTCATCATGAAATTTGTTTTCACGCACGCTGGTTCAAAAGTATATATTGCACATGCCGCATGGACAACTTGCGTTCCATTCCAGTCCCAATGTGGGCCACTGCAAGGGTGCTGCTGTGAAATCAGCACGTAATCGTGGCTTCCTTCATCCAGTTCTGTTCGGCTCACCAGTATTTCGGGTATTTCGGAACACCTGAACGTGCATTGTTATCGTAAGAAGGTAGCAGAGTCTGTCAGCCAAAACTTTCGCGAGGTTCCGCAGTTCACGAGAGAGATATTACTAGCATAGATTCGTAGCGACGCTCTTCAGACCTTACCATTTGCAACAATACTCCTTTCGTGCTCCTCTTTCACGATCCCCATCGTATCCGCCCTACTCGCCTCCATCGTGTGTGGTATCCTTCAACAATATTCTGACCGCCTCCGAGCCAGCCGCTTCTTCGGATTTTAATGCAATGCTCGTCAGGCTCTTCTGCGGAATCAATGGCTTTACCGCGGACGCCACCTGCACCGGAGAGATACCCAGTGCATCCGCGAGCGCGTTCAACGAACCCTCCACTTCGCCACTCTTTTCCGTTTTACTTTGTCCACCTCTCCTTGCTGATCGACCAGATCCAAATCCTACCCCCTCAAAAGTCCCCCATGGTGTCGTTCCTCCCGGATTACCCACAACGATACCCCACCATCCGACCTCTTCTTTCAACTGTTCCAACAGGGTCACCATCCCATAGAGGCACCACCCGAAGAGCAAGAGCACCACGAAGAGGACGACATACAGGAACTTTGCGAATGACGTGCGTGCGGCACCGGGGGAAGGGACTTCTGTGAATGACTTGTGAGTGTGTTGGCTCTCTGGAGTAGTTTCTGGATGCGCAGGTGTGGGCAGAAGCGGAGGTTTGGACGATGCGGCACTGACACTAGAACGGGTGGTGATGTTCGGACCGGCGTGACGGAGACGATGACGATCTGCTGATGCTGACGTGGAAGTGGGTGACGTTGGAGGCGTATGATTGGCTTCTGTGTGTTTCTTTGCTGGCATTCTTGATGGATGGACGGAGAGAAAGAAGAGGAGTGTAGAGGGGTCACAAGGTCGCGTGACGTCATATCATATAATGAGTTAGTGGCTGTGTGGCTGTGAGGCCCTGATCTCGCTTGGAATCCAGTGTTGCTGGTTGATTGATCAATACATATATTGCAGCACATTTCCATTTCAATGGTATGTAGACTCTATAAATCGAAGGTTCTAATCCTTCTTCTTCAACAACGAACGCCCGGTCATCTCTACAAAACACATATTAACCATGACAAACTTAGAGTATCGACCACACCACTTACCTTCAGGCTGCGGCAACCCTAAGATCTCAAGCACAGTGGGCGCAACATCGGCCAGCGCCCCCGCCTCCTCCGGTGATGTCGCACCCTCTGCATCCTGAACAAACTCGAGATCCTTTCCAGTCATGATGAACGGGACCTTGTTCGTTGTGTGCGCCGTGTGCGGTGCTCCGGTCTCCGGGTTAAGCATCTGCTCAGCGTTCCCGTGGTCAGCCGTGACGAGTAAGACATATCCAGCCTTCTCGCACGCTTCGTAGATTGTCCCAACTGCCTTGTCCGTTTCCGTGATCGCCTTCACGGCAGCGTCATACACACCTGTATGTCCCACCATGTCGGGAGGTGCAAAGTTGCACATGACGAATTCATGTTTCTCGCTCGCAACCACCTCGGCCACCTTATCAGCCACCTCTTGGACGCTCATTTCGGGCTGTAAGTCGTATGTGGCGACTTTTGGAGAAGCGATCAAGTAGCGTTCTTCGGAAGGGAATTGTTTCTCAACACCACCATTGAAGAAGAATGTGACGTGGGCGTATTTCTCTGTTTCAGCGATGTGAGCCTGGGAAACACCTTCTTTGGAAAGCCATTCTGCGAGCACGTTCGTCATTGCTTGGGGAGGGAAAGCCACCGGGAACGGGAACTCCGCGTTATAACGAGACATCGTCGTGATGTGCTGGTCCAAGACTAATCAGTTATCAGGCACTGACAGCGAGAGGAAAAGCTTACAAGATCTTTAGGGATTTTCACTTCCACTGGCTTGTCAGGTAGCCCGATGACGCTCGCAATCTCACGCATGCGATCCGAGCGGTAGTTGAAGAAAAACAATGTATCTCCCTCCTTGATGCGCCCGTCGGCACCATTGACGATGATGGGCTTCAAGAATTCGTCTGTTTCCTTGTTGTCGTACCTCTCCTGGATGGTTTTGATCACATCTGTTGTCTCTTCACCTTTACCATCAACGAGGCCCTCAACAGCGATCTTGACACGCTCCCAACGCTTGTCACGATCCATGGCATAGTATCGGCCGACTACAGTCGCCAGCTCACCGTACGATTCGGACTTGAGGAAAGAAAGCAAATCCTCGGCATAACCTTTGGCTGACGCTGGAGCAGTGTCGCGTCCATCACCAAAGAAGTGAACATAGGTGTTAGGTACGCCAGATTCTTTGGCAGTCTCGAGCAGCGCTTTGAGATGACGGATGTGGGAGTGAACACCACCATCGGAAACCTTCAAGTATGGTGTTAAAGATTGCAACGCATACCATAATCTTGTGAACTTACCAGACCGACTAGATGCAGACGCCCGTTACCCTCCTTAGCGCGTTTTGTGCTTTCCAGAATCGTCTTGTTCTGATGGAACTGTCTCTTTGCGATGGAAACATCTATTCGGACAATGTCCTGCCAGACGATCCGGCCAGCACCGATGTTGAGATGTCTGGTTGAGATCGGATCGTAACAGTGTTAGAGAACACAGAGAAAGATTCGAGTGTGAATAAAGATCGACGTACCCAACCTCCGAGTTACCCATGAGGCCGTCACTCAACCCGACCGCGTTCCCATGCGCAAGGAGTGTGCGGTATGCGTGTTTTTTGGCGATGGTATCCATGTTGGTGGTATCAGCAGCTTCTATGGCATTTCCTTCTATCCCATTCTTGGGTGCGATTCCCCAGCCATCGTGAACGCTTTCGAATAAAAGATTACAGTGAACCTCGGAGAAGGTGATCGGAACGAAGCAACGCACATGAGGCAAACTTTGTTCTTGACTTCGACCATTCTCAGGGAAATAAAGTGGATATAAAGAAGCAATATCCGAATTGCAGTACGGAGACGCTCAGAGCGGTGATGGCTTGGGGCAGAGAAACGATGCTGTGTCAATCGGAAGCTGATAAGATAAAGTCCAAATTTGGTCTAAATTTCTGTAAAATTTTCTACCCGCGTACGGAAGAGACTTGAAAATTTCAAACAAGATTACAACACGAACCCTGAGGAGGTATGACGCCTCATGATCAGCCCAGCTTTCAAAACAATTCCATGTCCTACGGTTTCAGGTGGAGTACTGGGTAGGCGTGCGCGGTCGCTGCATCGACATTCATCATGATACGACGATAATATCGGACAAGCTTTACAATGCCGCCGGCTCATCGGTAAGTTCCACAAAACAGATGACGCTACTAATCGGCAGATTCAGCACTCTGGAAGGGCAAATTGTCGCTCCTCTTCTTAGTAGCCGAGGTAAGCGACTACGTTATCCGGGTTGACCGCTATTCATTCCGCTCGGTCTATCTTATAAATCCCTAGCTGCCAGGGTGCAGAGCAGGGTGAAATGTACGGCAGTCCAGCGAGTTTTTTCGCAGCTAAGCAAGGCCAACGACTCTTATTCGCTGCAGTCCCAAAAGTGCATCAGGTCATACCTTCCCAATCAGGAAGCGAACTATGTTCTCTTCCGAGTCCGACTTTCCGGGTTATCAGAGAAGTATGGAGTGTCGTACTAGTACTTTACAATTTTACGGCTAGGTTCAACTGGCACCCAAATTACCGAGCCCTCTATAAAAGCCTCCCTAATGTCTTCGATTCCCTGTTTTCGCGTCTATATCATTCAAACGAAGGCCTCGACATGGCCTCCCCAGCTTCAAGCAATCTACTCCTTACCCAAGCGTCAGAGGATGACGAGAAGGAGATCCAAGCAAACGTGGCGCCGTCCAAGAAGGGCTTCAAATTCTGGCTGGTCTTCGTCTCGATGTGTACCTGCCTTTTTCTCTCAGCGCTAGAACTATGCTCTGTCTCCACCGCACTCCCTACCATAGCCGATGCTCTTCACGCATCTCAATTCACATGGGTCGGCACTGCATATGGTCTTGCCGCCGCTGTTTTCCACCCAATGAGTGGTGGCATAGCTCAGACGTACGGTCGGAGGCCTGCTCTCTTGTTAACCATAGGTTTATTTGCAGTCGGAAGTGCTATCTGTGGTGCTGCGAATAGTATGAATATGTTGATTGCGGGCAGGACTATACAAGGTTTGGGTGGGGGAGGAATTCAATCACTTACGACCATCATCCTGGCCGATCTTGTCACCCTCCAAGAACGTGGTCTTTATGTTGGCTTATACGGACTGTGAGATCTGTTCGATAATGGATTTGGTGAGATCAACTGATCATTTATATTTAGTACAAGCTGTATTGCTGCGGCTATTGGACCTGTCACCGGGGGGAGCCTTGCTACACAAGGACAATGGCGTTGGCTTTTCTGTGAGTGTTGTAGTCGCGCCTAGAGCACCCGGGATACTTAGACGTTTTACAAGACCTCAACCTTCCGATCTCACTCGTTGCATGTATATCAGCAATCTTCTTCTTGGATCTACCCATTCCTTCAGGCAATTCCCACGAGAAGTTGAAACGGATGGACTGGATGTAGGGTCGATGGTTTCTCCATAATTTGATCCCGCTGAATACCATTTCGTTCCCAGAGGTAACTTTTTCGTGATCTCGAGCACTGTTGCCTATACCATCGGTTTGACGTGGGGTGGTATCACGGCGCCATGGGGTTCAGACACCGTACTTGTCCCATTGGTCCTCGGCTTCGTCGGTCTCGTCGTCTTCATTGCGTACGAGGCCACTTATGCAACGTACCCTCTCGTATGCATTGTCCACCCGTTTTGATCTAAATTACATCTTATCTTGTTCCTACCAGGTGCCCTTCTCCCTGTTGACAAACTTGACCAGCATCAGCGGGTAAGCAACAATATTCATAATTAACCCTCCTCGACTCACTTACATGCGTCAGATATATACAAACGTTTTGTAGCTCCGTTGTTACTGTGGGAGTCATCTGTGAGCTCACCCGAAGGAAGCCTTACTTCCACTAACATGTTGCAGATTTCTGCCCAATATATTATCAAGCTTGCAAAGGTGCATCCCCTGTCATGTCTGGTGTCTACGCGCTCGCGTTTTCGTCGCTCGCGCCGTCAGCCCTCATCACTGGGCTATCCATTGAAGCCACCAAACGATATCGACCACAGATATGGTTCGGCTGGGCCATCACTATCGTCGCCTTTGGTTTGATGAGCACAATTCTCGCGACCGATTCTCTTGGCAAATCTATTGGATACTTTGTGATACTCGGCTTGGGCGCAGGGTGCGTCATGCCCGTCGATCGACTTCACTCCTGAAGTGTTAATCCATGGCAGGATACTGAATGCGACGCCGATGTATCCTATTCAAGCGCCTTTATCTGTCACACAAAATGCGCCTGCGCTTGCCTTCATGTGGTTCCTCAGTTCGTTCGCAGGGGTGAGTATTCCAATTCCTTTTCATACATACCTGTGCTCTCACTCACTCAATGCTGCGGCCACATCTTCCGTAGGTCTGGGGTATCACGATCGGCGGCACTGTCATCCAGAACGAGCTTGCGAAGAAGCTCCCCGCGTCATTTATTCAATCTGTCCCACAGGGGACCGCCATCATGTACGCGCTCATCCCCCGGCTCTCCACGTACCCCCTGCAGACTAGACTCGAGGTCCAAGTCGCCTTTGCCGAGAGTCTTGCAGTGTTTTACCAAGTTATGGCCGGTGTTAGTGGCATCGGACTCGTGGCGTCGTTGTTCATGAAAGGGCTCCCGTTACATGACCAGCTCGATGCGAATTGGACGATGAAGAATGAGCAGGAGGATCGGTTGATTTTGTGAGAACATGCTCACGCCGTACGGTGGCCAAGCTATTCCCTTCTATATGTCTATTTCGGTTCCGATGTGCTGAGGCGAGCAGGGTAATTGTAAGTTTACTAATCGAGGTTACATTAGATGTGGGAGATGCTCAGATGCTGTAGTCAGTCGAAGCTACGTACCCAATAATACCCTCATGACTATAATTGGTTCTCGGCTGTCCGTCCATAGTCCAATCGTTCACCACTGGCACGTCGGCACGCCATGAGCATTCCGTGTACTTTCCGGTTTCAAGCTTCACTCACTATTCTTCACAGAAGATTTGATAGTGGCGGATAGGTGAAAGTTCAGGGTAATTTAAATATAACAACGGAGAGCGAGATGACATGCCAATGGTGCATGCACACCGCAGATGAGTAGTGTTCGATGAAGATCGACGTACATATATTGTCGGAGGACAGGGTGGAACTGGCGACGGATTAGATTAGCCCAATCGACGCATGCGCAGACTTTTGAGGAAGAAAAAACATGCGTTCTAGTCAGCAAATGGCGAGTGCATAGAAAGAGGGGCATCAAGTAGACAGTAGACACGAATAAATCCAAGCATATGGCTTGTACTCCGCTCTTTTGTGTCGTGATATCTGCTCTTTGACATGGGTCAAGGTGCGATTCTTGATGACGATATGAGCCACATACACAGTCCGCCCATGCGAAGTACCTCGAAGTATTGTTGAGAGGAGATCAGCGACCAACAGCTACTTTATCATAACGGGCTATAGGTACCTTGACATAATTGACCGTGAAATAACTTGAAAGACGGTGCATCCTGGTGCAAGGGGCCGTTGATGATGTGTTCAAGTGGATGGCAGCTCCGCCGTCGCGACACGGCCCTACGGGCTATCCTGCCCCATCCCTTGTCGAAAGATCATCGAACACAAAGAGACTCCAGTACACCCTCGATGAAGATGCAACAATAAATACGAAGAGGCGGTACGGAGTACTCATAAACTGTGGTAGGATATGGATGGGATGAAAAGGGTCGATAGTGAGGAAAACATGTAAATCAGCGGGAAACGAGAGAACTCACGTCACATACTTAGCGGTTCATGGTGGGGTTTGTGGAAGGTCTTGTATAAATGGGATGATGCAGAGCACGATGGACCTGGTATGTGAGGCACTCAGTGAATACCAAGAACCTAAAGACGTGTCAGTGAACGAGCATCTACAGCATCTTGGCGGGAAGCGATTTCAGACTTCATATCTAATTTGATGTAGATGTCAGTCAAGGTGATCATGGTCAACGACAACAATTGTCTGGGAATATAGTCTCGTAGTGCAGACTATGGTTGAAGCGCCATCGTTGTAGCACCGGCGGCGAGGATGGACCGAAAGGAATGGTTGGTGAGGGGATCGTCAGAGGAAACAAGACAAGCCCAGAGGATATACTTGTCCGCAATGCGTAGCACGAGGCCAATGATGAGAGGATGGATCGTATGTCAAATATGTGTAGAGCCACTGCATCGGGATGGTCGACAGTGTTATTGAAGCGAAGATGAGCCAGAATTTGGGGCTTTCTTTCGAAGCAGCGCCTTCTCGCCAAGCCTCACCGCCAGTGCATAAGGCGGCCATTATTATGTAATATACAGTAACGATGAGCTGAAGCGGAGCTTCAAGGGTTGTAAAAGTGCACCTTTGGCAGTGCCATACCAGACAGGAGCGCGTTGACAAACGAGAACACTTATGAGCAAGACGCATCCACTGCAAAATGTGCCAGACTCCCAACAGCCGCAGTTAGCTACTAGTACTCGTTCCCCTTTCGGCATAGCCGATCGAGTAAGTCTAAGCGACTGCTTCCTAGCCCCATTTGATCTGCCTGCGACCAGCCTTTTCGAAACTAATGCATGTCCTACACCTGTAGATAGAGTACTAGGAAGATGTGCAGGTTCTCTTCAACATTGGACGAGCTGCTTCAATGCGCGCTCAAGGTGGTGAGGAGAACGATACGGTTCAAGACTGTTACGTTTGCTCATTTCATTGCTAGCTTCGACATGCCAAACATATGTAATTATTTGATGTCACTGAGTGGAGGAAGTATGCGTTATAAAACTTGAAGCCTCCCCGCTGTCTTCGGTTCGCGGTTTTCGCTCCTACGTTATTCAACCGAAGACTTCGAAATGCCCTCCCCAGCTTCAAGCAACCTACTCCTTACCCAAGCGTCAGAGGATGGCGAGAAGGAGATGCGAGCAAGCGTGGCGCCATCTAAGAAAGGCCTTAAATTCTGGCTGGTCTTTGTTTCAATGTGTACCTGCCTTTTTCTCTCAGCGCTAGAACTATGCTCTGTCTCCACCGCACTCCCTACCATAGCCGATGCTCTTCACGCATCACAGTTCACTTGGGTCGGTACTGCGTACGTTCTCGCTGCTACTGTTTTCCACCCAATGAGTGGTGGCATAGCTCAGACGTACGGTCGGAGGCCTGCTCTCTTGTTGACCATAGGTTTATTCGCACTCGGAAGTGCTATCTGTGGTGCTGCGAATAGCATGAATATGCTGATTGCGGGTAGGACCATACAAGGTTTGGGTGGGGGAGGAATTCAATCACTTACAACCATTATCCTGGCCGATCTTGTCACCCTCCAAGAACGTGGTCTCTATATTGGTTTATACGGGCTGTGAGATCTGTTCAATCCTAGATTCGGTGAGCCCAACTCATCTTTTTTATCTAGTACAAGTTGTATTGCTGCGGCCATTGGACCTGTCACCGGGGGGAGCCTTGCTACACAAGGACAATGGCGTTGGCTTTTCTGTGAGTGTTGTAATCGTGCCTAGAGCATCCGGGATACTTAGACGTTTTACAAGACCTCAACCTTCCCATCTCGCTCGTTGCGTGTGTATCGGCAATCTTCTTCTTGGATTTACCCATTCCCTCAGGCAGTTCCCAGGAGAAGTTTAAGCGAATGGACTGGATGTAGGGTCGATGGTTTCCATAGTCCAGTCCCGCTCACTACCATTTCGTTCGCAGAGGCAACTTTCTTGTGATCTTGAGCACTGTTGCCTATACAATTGGCTTGACTTGGGGTGGTATCACGGCGCCATGGAGCTCGGTCACCGTGCTCGTCCCGTTAGTGCTTGGCTTCGTTGGTCTTGCCGTCTTCATTGCGTACGAGGCCGCTTATGCAACGTACCCCTTCGTGTGTATCGTCCATCTGTTTTGATCTAAATTGTATCTCATTTTGCTCCCACTAGGTGCCGTTTTCCCTGTTGACAAACGTAACCAGTATCAGTGGGTCAGCAATAATATCCATAATTAACCACTCTCGACTCACTTACATGCATCAGATATATACAAACGTTTTGTAGTTCCGTTGTTACTGTGGGAGTCATCTGTGAGTTTACCCGAACGAAGCCCTAATTCCACTCACATGTTATCTTGGCAGATTTTTGCCCGGTCTATTATCAAGCTTGCAAAGGCGCATCCCCTGTCATGTCTGGTATCTACGTGCTCGCATTTTCGTCCATCGCGCCGTCTGCCATCATCTGTGGGTTATCGATTGCAGTCACCAAACGCTATCGTCCACAAATATGGTTCGGCTGGGCCATCCTTATGGTCGGCTTCGGTTTGATGAGCAAGATCCTAACGACGGACTCTCTCGCAAAGTCCATAGGATATTTCGTCATCCTCGGCTTTGGAGCAGGGTGCGTCGTGATCCTTGACGGAAGGCTATTCCCGTTAATTCCGAAGCTTCAATCCACGACAGTGTACTAAATGTGACGGCCATGTATCCCGTTCTAGCGCCCCTGTCCGTTACACAGAATGCTCCTGCTGTTGCCTTCATGTGGTTCCTCACTTCGTTCGCTGGGGTGGGTATCCCAATCCCCTTTACTACATATCTTCTCTCTCGCTCATGGACAATCTACCGTAGGTCTGGGGTATCACGATCGGTGGCACTGTCCTCCAGAACGAGCTCGCAAAGAAGCTCCCCGCGTCATTTATTCAATCCATCCCACAGGGGACCGCTATCATGTACGCGCTCATTCCTCAGCTTTCCAAGTACCCCCTGCAGACTAGGGTCGAGGTCCAAGCCGCTTTTGCCGAGAGTCTTGCGGTGTTTTGGCAAGTCATGGCTGGAATCAGTGGCATCGGACTCTTGTCATCGTTGTTCATGAAAGGACTCCCACTACACGACCAGCTGGATGCAGATTGGACGATAAAGAATGAGCAGGAAGATCGGTTTTCATGAGACTGCTCACATCGCGTGGTGAGCAAGTCGCTCTCAATTAGCTGTAGACTACAAGTAGGTTCAAAATTGTAGGCCTACTGACAGCCTCGCAAGTTGGATAGAAGAGCTGGAAATCGAAGGTGAGACAGCGCTGTGGACGTCATTCGAAGCCACGTTTGTTGGAGAACAGCCCCATGATAGATACCTTTTTACCTACTTACTTTCACTACTTACGCTCCCTACATTTCCTATTTCAGA